>VZSE01014839.1:2436224-2501767 GCA_013398275.1 Promerops cafer | reverse complement strand
GGAAAAAAAAAAAAAAAACAACAACAAAACCCAACAACAACAACAACAAAAAAAACCCCACCTACACAGTGGACCTGTAATGGACCTACACAGCGGATCATACTCAGAGGAAACACCAGAATTTTTCTAAAAGCCTGTTTCAGTTGCATTACAGTGCTGGCTTATTTCTTGTTTTCCTTCTGAGAACATTTTAATTATTAACAAATACTTGCTCAGTAAACAAATTGCATCTGGGTATATTTTGTTATTGTAACAAATCACATCCACAAGTATCCACTAACATCACATGTTAGCTTGACTTGAGGAGTCTCTACAAAGATGTCCATATTGAGACAGCATTAACAGGCCATCATAATTTTTAAAAAAATCTGAACTAGTTAAGACTGCAAAATAAGAGCCTACTGTAAGCAAAAATGAGATTGCCCTCAGGACTAAAGAAGCACATTCGTACATGTTTGTGTATGAGACATGTTTTTGCCCAGATCCAATCTTTAGTCACAAGTTCTAAAAGGAGAAAAACACATAAAGGCTCTATAGCTTAAGTAAGAAGGCAGTTGTGCTGGATCTGATATGTGCAATCTGTCTTGAGCACAGCCAACATTCAGCTGTATTCATTCAAAGCAGCAGTGGTTAATGTGGGACTGGGAAGTCTTGCTGCTGCCAGCAGTTGGCACATAGCCACAGAGCTTAGTGATTGTCCTTGGTGTGTGTGAAATGTGACTTGCACCCCATGGGACACAGGAAAAGCTTGCATCACTGAGTTCTTCAGCAGCTGGAGTGATGGGGAGATAAGCCTTGGGTAAAGCAGTACTCAGGACTTCAGCAGTTTCATGGAAGAATTGCTGCTTCTTGGCACTTGCAAAGGTTCTTTCCAAGGATTATTCTGGCCCTCACAATGTACAGGAGGGTTTAAGCTGCATTCCTAGATAAGGTGTTTTATTTTGACTAAGGATTGCTGCTACTTGGCCAGCAGAGGTACTTAGCTGCCTCTGAGCCTTACAGGAAGATGATCTACTGGAATTTTGATCTGGCAGCAGAACAACTAAAAGGACAGGGCAGTGTCACCTAAGTGCACAGTGTGGCTTTCTCCACGTTTTTGTGTTAAAGAGTACTCCTTTTTTTGTGTTAAAGAGTACTCCTTCCTGAAATTTCAGGTAATCTCCATTTTAAATATATTTTGTGTTTAAAAATACCTCTGATTAAATTCACTAGCAGCTTCATGGGCCCATCATGGCAGCAGTTATATTGCCCAAGTGTGTCTTGAAGGTCACCCTGTAAAATGAGATGCAATGAGCACATGAAAAATCACCATTTGAGTGATCTTGCCTAGTGACACACATGAACATCACTAGGGACAGTGTTCAGCACTTTGCTTTCCTCTTATTTTAATCAGGACCTCTATCTTTCTTCTCCTGGATTATTCTGCTTAATTTATATACTTTCAACAATAGATAAAGGAAAGCTCTGAGGAAGCAATAGGGATAAACTTGCCCATATGACTTGCTCTGGCCTTGTACAGAGGGGTGAATTTTAGATTTAACTGTTTGCAACCAGAAGGCAAAAAAAAGTATAACTTAAAAGGAATATTTATTGAATGGGAAGGAAAAGCTATGGTAGCATGCTTTCTCATTAAAAATATATTTTAACAGATGTTTATAAGTGGCTATGCTGTGGTGGCTGGTGCTGCAGAAAGGCTTGTGCTTGGATATGACAGCTTTGGGAACGTATGTGGTCGGAAGAACGCTCCTGTAGAAGGGGCAAATCTTTCTGGATTGGACATGACTAACAAAAAGTAAGTACATCAGATAATGCCTAAATAAATCAAATGTTTGAGAACTTAGTAAAATACACATCTTCTAGTTGTCAGTCATATATATCTGTGTATCTATACACTGTTGTATTGAAAGGCAAAAAAGGTGGGAATAGTGCAAAGGAGTGAGTGAAATTAAAAAGTTAAGATAGAATTCAAAAATGTGCTGCACTGTTATGCTTTATGCAGCTGCCTTCTTAAAGAGGATCTTAAATGGGACTTTAGCCAAACAGGCAGTCATTCTATATGGCAAATCTTTCTACTTAAGGATGTTGCACGTTGAAGTTCCCAATCATTCCACTGACCCCTTTGAAAAAGGTTTCACTTGCTTTGTAGTGCTTTAAAAAGATGGGAAAAAGGTTCAGAATTTAAACATGTAAAAACCAAGAAAGCTTATTTTTTGAGAAGATGATCTTTTTTTTTCTTTTTAGGTATGTGTTCTTTCTGAATTCATGCAGCCTGGAAATACAAAGCCTCAAAATCAGTTCACTTTCCTTGTGCGTGTCAAGTTGTCCACAACAGCAACTCAACTCTTTGGAAGATCTACAGAGTTTTGCAAGGAATAATGGTGTGCCACAGGAAATATGAGTACCTTAGTGTATCTGTAGAACAGTTGAGCAGCTTCCACTTTGTTTTTATTATGTTTCTTACACTAGGGAGTCATATGTTACCATGAATTTCGTGAACAGTTCATGGTAACAGAAAATGAAATGTCTTGTTTCTGCTCTATTTCAAAACCATAGTTTCTAGAAATGTTACAGCTCTCTTAATGCAAATTAGAAAGTTGTTTATTAATTCCTGCACAGTGCTGAGATTATGTAGCAGAAAACTGACTGCTGAGAATGAGCTAGTGAAGTTTGGTGGGGGTGCCAGTAGGTGACCAGAGTTGATATGTTGTTTGAGACTCTTGTCCAACTGGTTCCTTTAAATGTAATTAAAACTATGGTGGAATTATTAATTCCATGAAGACACAAGTGGATTTATCCCTCTAGACATCGGATCCCAATGTTTGCTATTCCATTTTCTTGTAGTTTAACCCCAGCTGGCAACTAAGTACCACACAGCCACTCATTTCCCAGCAAAACCAGGACACACCTTGAAATTTTATTTGATTCTGGTGTTCAAGATGAAAATGCTGTCAGAAGTAGCTGTTGTGTCAAAGAGGCTCCAGTTTATTCACGTCCAACATATAAATAAAATAATCTGTAGCCTAAGCCTTATTTAACGGGTTATGTATAAACTTCAGACCATATAAATATTAATGGCTATTTTTGTTGGAGGTGGGTATCCCATTCTTTTTTTGTTTTGATGTTTTATTTGGCAGGGATTGCTATTTAAATTGACAATATTTGTTTTAATTTAATTTTGGGGTAGTTTGACATAATTTTGTATGTGCAGAAAGCTGGAAACATCTGTGAGATTATATAAGTATTTTCAGTCTAAATATAATTGCATCAGATTCCAGCTAAAACTGCTTGCATGTTTATGTCAAGGCAGGGAGAAGTCTTGCATTTTGAATGGCTTGGATGTATCCAGCCTTTCTTTCCCAGAAATGCTGTCTAATGGAGCAGAGTGTTGTTAGCAGAGTACCTGGTGATATTTCACCTAGATCCCAGCAGAAGTTAGGTTTCTGGATACATATATATTCTATTCTAACTCAGGAGGACCTAGTTCTATTGTAGCTTCCATCGTTTCAGGTTTTTCTCTTATCCTAGTGAGCAAGGATTAATAGCCAAGTATGGCACCATGGAACAAACAGTGTGCCTGCCCTCCAGGAACATAAATGGTAACTGTAGTTGAGTGGAGAAGGCAAAAGATTTTGCAGAGATTAGTTTAGATTTACTCAACTGCCTAATTTGTTACTCACATTCCCACTGGAATATCAGGGATGAAAATGGCCTGGTAAGGGATCAAACCAGAAGTGCAAACAAAACTTAGCTGTTAATATGTTTTTTCTCTCAATTTTTTACTAATCTTAAGCTCCTTTTTTTTTTCTTTTATAGGTTCTTTTCTTTGTGTTTACAACCTGAATGTTTCCAGTTACACACTAAATCCAAAGGCAGCTCAGCTGTGTCCCACACTGCCAGTTCCACCAAGGTAATAGGTACCTTACAACCTCCTTGAGTCCAAACAGTTTCTTACGCATTGTTACTTTCCCACATTTTGTATTTGGCTTGATGCTTCACAGTCAGGATGGTTTTGCTTTGTTTATTTATTTTTGTCCATGTATCCTTACAAGTTCTTTTATGTGCCTGTGAACATGCCAGTGTCCTGTCCCACAGAATAAACAAGGACTGCATTCCTTCCATTCCTCTACCCCTTAGAGAGTTTTCCCTCTCCAAATTAGGTAAAAGTACTCCATATGAGGAACAACTTGGCTCCTGCACATACTTTTGCTTTCTCCCTCCATGCCAAGGATGTGGTGTTCGGCCTTGCTTCTTCTCCTGTGCCCAGAAATTTCCATCAGAATAATTTTATAGCCAGATGGCTTGAAGCACAGATCTGTGGATGTTGCTGTCTTTGTCAAATCTGGCATTGTGAGTCAAAATTCTTAAACCCATGATGTTAAGTACCACTGTGTCATGAAAATACAACAGAGAATTGGCATCTCTGTGTTTGTAGAGTTAACTCATCTGCTCTGAACAGCAGAAAATAGAAAAACAAAGTGAAGAGAGCAGGAGACATATAAAAACATTACATACAGTCATTCAAAGGACAGCATGTATATTCATGAAAAAATATGGCATGTTTCACTTATTTCCTCAACTTTCTAGGCCTTTTTCAGTTTGTCAAGGAACTCAGCAAAGTTATTGATCTTGCACAGTAATATTACATGGTTGAAGCAAAACTAGTTAGTGAAATTTTTAGCTGTTGATAACAAAAACTTTCGTTTTCAGGTATGAATATGCCACTGACTGTTATAGGGCAGCACGGCCAAAGTGGGACAATAAATACATGCAAGAAGCTTGGCTGAGAGTGCCAAATAATTTTGTATAAATATTTGGTGCCATTAATGTTTGCCTTGCAAACATTATTTTGGGGAGGCTTTTAGAATGCTTAAATGTCATGAAAACAATACTAAGTGTTTGTGATCTAGAATTATCTACAATAGCATAGGTTACAGCTATGTTAGCATGAACTTTGTTTTTACATAAACACACGGGAGCAAAGCAGGTGAAGCCAGACTAGAATGGGAATAGGAGCTATGTGCTGATGGTGATAGTTAATGAGAGAATTGTTAGTTTCTTTCCCCAGGCTGATCTTGAATGGATCAGGCATGACACTATTAGGAGTTTATTTCGCAGATGATACATAAAACTACTCTTTATAATAGAATGCTCTCTGTGGAGAATGGCAGGATGGATCTCTGTGGATTTTAAACTCTTTGTCCAGTAATTAATATTTTTTACCACTTTTGTTTTTAACCTTTCAGTAAGTCCTTTCCATTATTTAATCGATGTGTTCCACAAAATCCTGAATGCTATTCCAAACATGCATCTGTCCTAATAAGTATGGTTAATGAAATGGATGTTTTTCACCGAATTCTGGGTGGAATATTGGCAGGAAGAGATACTGTGATAGGACTGAGTGTCCTTGCACTAGGTAAGGTTATAAGTAAAAAGTGAATAATGATATTCAATTAAAAGGTTAAAATGTTTCTTATAAGTCTATATGTTTAATTCAAAAGTGGACTTTTTTCATATTTTCTGGGCAGAGTTATTTATAAGGAAGAGTGATCAGATTTTATCAGGAGGCATTTAATAGACTGGTGAAATGCAGATCTCTATCAGATTCTGTGTTCCATGACATGGTTGTATACCTCATTTTGGAGGACTTTAAGAAATTGTCAATGAAAAAAATGACATCAGCATGAATACTTGAACTTAACTCTTACATAAAATGTTACTAAAAAGCTAGTATTTCCCGTGGTGAAATACATCAGCTATAAGTTCCTTATTATTTAAGTTAGAGGTAACTTTGTGCTTTAAATGTTAAAAAGGTTGCCAGCTTTACTAAATGCTGTTGCTTTTAAGATGACTGTTTAAAAATAAAAGCCAAAATTCTACAGGAACCTTAAAATTATGCTTAAAATAAAAGGGGGTTAAATTAAATGCGTTGTAGCACTCGAACTTACTTTATATATATTTTTCAGCTTTGTCTTTGATACTGGTTTTAGCCTTCAGATTCATTCAGACCCTCCTCATCCATACTCTGATTGCACTGGTTGTATTCGGGCTGTTGTGTAAGTATGTTTACTGTTTCACTGAACTGAAGGATTAGCAGCTGAACAAACAGCTATCCTTTGTGTCCATGGCCATCCTCAGCAACCTTCAGCTTACCACAGTCATTTCCAAGCTGAGGCCTGCTTGCCTTTTGGTGCCAAATTCTGGCTGTGCTGTTCCAGCTGCTGAGTGTTAGGATGATGGTGATGTTTATTGTTTTTATAGATGCCTAGAAACAACGTTTCTTTTGGCAGATGAATACAGTTATGAAAATGCTACTGTTTCAAAGAATGCTTAGTGAACTCTTATACTGCCTGCTTTAGGAAGGGAGAACCATAGGAATGCATCAGATTAAAGCTTGTCATTCCATGAAAGTTAGCCTTGTGTCTCCACAATGAAATTACATGCCTGAGCCTTAGGATAACTGCAAGAAGTCCAAATGTTCTGCTGTGGTTTTACCTCGGACTGACAGGCCATTATGGGAAGTTTCTGTGTGATCACTGATCCTGTGCCTCACTTTGCTAACTGACAGTATTCCCAAGCCGAGTGTGGGATAGTGGGGAGGACAGGGGACTGGGAAGGGAGGACAGGCAGAAATCAGCCTGCCAGCAGCAGCGTGCCCTGCCTGCCCTCACACTGCTCTGCTCTGCTCTGCTCTGCTCTGCTCTGCTCAGTCGTCTCAGGTGTTCTCTGGTGGCTCCATTACGACTACAGGAATGACCCCAGCACTGAACTGGAAACAGAAAAGGAAAATGTCAAGTTCCTACTTGGATATGCCATCTTCTCAACAATAGTTACTGTAAGTAGCATTTTGCCCTAAGTAATGGCAGAGGCTGTAACTTGAAATTTGAACTACAGTGGTTCTGCAATAATAAAAATAATTCCTAATTATTTTCAAATTGGAAAATGAGGATAAATTCTAAGATCTTCTTACATTTATTAAAATATAACCATAAAGTAATAGAGTGGTTTGGGTTGGAAGGGACTTTAAAGATCCCGAGTTCCAAGTAGATTTTTAGGCCTCCATCAAAATGACAAAAAAAAATTTATATATTCATTGTCAAACTTGTTTGTCAGCCTTGCCATGCTTCAAACCTGTACAAACAGTGTTAGCATTGTTGGTGTAAAAATGCAAGAATTGTGTTCCATCCCCATTTTTTTTCTGCATCAGCTCACTGAAGAATCACGTTGAATAAACACAGGGGCACTGGCTGAGTATGAACATGAGATCTGTGGGTTAATCCCACGCTGTCAGCAGGAGAAAGGGGTGGCACCTCTTTTAGACAATGAAAGGGGCAGTGAAACGCAGGCAGCAGTGCCTAGAGCTCGAGTTATGGGGCTAAATTCTGGTTTTCTCTCATTGACCTTGTTTTACTACAGAAAATCTGAGTGTGGCTTGCAACTTCTTAAGTGATTTTTTTTTTCACTCTGATGTTGCAATGTTTAAAGGAGCCATTGCTCGATTTGAGGGTACAGTCAATTTGCACTTCATGAGACATTTGTCAAAGTGATTGTCCTGTTGTCTTAGAGATGAGTAAGATCCATATGGAATTTGCCAGATATGAACAGTCTGACAGTTTAGTGACAAATATAAATGTGCCACAGATTAGATCTTTTTTTTTGTATCCTCTATAAATTATGATCTTTTTACATTTGCTGATACTAAAGAGGTAAGAAAAAGTTTCTTGGAATGCTTGTGTGTTCCATTGCAACTGACTGTTGTTTGCAGAAGGGTGGGAATATCCACTGCTGCAGGTTATGCTTCTCTTCAGAGCTGGTGGCTTTTTTCTAGAGCAGGCAGGAAAACTAGTGAAGAAACTGCCACTGGTTGTATTTATTGTTTTAAAGATTCCAACCTCCCTTTTAATTGCTGTTCATAGTTCCTTGTCACATGCAAAGAATTGGGGATATTGTGGGGTTTTTGACTCGGGATTTTGTTGTTGGTGGGTTGGGTTTTTTACTTTGGGAAGACAATGATTTATTTAAATAAGTTTTCATTTTATGTCTGCTTTGCTCCTATACATACATGGCTCTCAAACTAGTTTGGTTGTTGACTGCAGGAAAGGAGGCTGTCCTACCATTGTGAAAGTGAACAGGGGCAAGCTGACCTGAGTAGAAAGAAAGTTTAAAAGTTCATGACATACAGGTTATGTGAAAGCAATGTGTAGTGTGTAATGTACATTTATGTTTGCTAGAAAGCAAGAGACTGTTTCCATTAGACGAATTAAAGTCTTATGAATCCTATTTTGTTAAAAAAACCAGCAACAACTAATGCAGGATACCAGATTTTAATCCACAGGCTCTTTGAGAACGTACGCAGTGTCTCGGAAGGATTTTCTAATGTGTAGTAAGATTGTATAAATTGCTTTTTTTGTCATGTCTTGGTGAAATCTATATCCTCTGATCCCACATTTGATAACTCTGGTAATTTTCTTGAGGTAAAATCCCCAACAATTTTTCTTTTTATTTCCTGAAACAGGTTGTTCTGCTCTCTCTTATATTTGTACTAAGAAAGAGGCTTCAGTTCGCTGTACAGCTCTTTCAAATTATTGGGAAAATCATTGGCAGAATTCCTTTCCTCCTGTTCCAGCCACTCTGGACCTTTCTGATTCTCATGGTGTTCTGGGTATTTTGGGTTGCTGTACTGCTTAGCTTAGGAACTGCAGGTAAGTATATGTTTTTCATGGTTTTAACTGAGTGCTATCCATTTCCTAAGTTCTCATCTTAAATGTGGGACCTCTTGGTGTACAAAACGTGGGCTAGCATTGTTACACAGCTGAGTTATTTTATTTTATTTTTTTTTTTTTTTCCCCCACTTGTTGGAGTCTTTTACATTGGCCTTTTGTTTCCATATGTGGACTTGAGTTTTGTTCTTTCTCATTTATTTGCTAATAGATGGTTGTAGGTACAGCATATGTTTGGTGTACTTAAATGAAGAAAGCAACAGGAAGGAGAAGACAGCTTTTAGTGCAAATATTACTAAATAAGGATGTTCATCTCCTCTGACTGTAAACAATGTTGAATTGTCACAGAGGCAGAACATTGCTTTGGAGCAGTAGTTCAGTGACAATTGCTATTATTTGGACTAGTGCAACAGTATTTGGGTTAATCCAGTGGTTCTTGCAGTTGCAGAGGAGGTGCTCTGTGGAAATAGTCAAGCACTATGAAAGGTCTGGCAGAATAGATTTTTAGTATGGAAATGGTGTTACTGAGGGATATACCACTGTAGGATCTGTCACTGATTGAACCAGGGTAATTTGAATGCTGTCCCTTGGCCTAGCACCATGCCATCCAAGTGAAGGGGAGGTTGTCCTTATGTAGAACATCACTCAAAGAAGTGACACTAAACTCTGTGTAGCTCTGGGGGTAACTCCTCATGTACGCATCAGACCCGTTCCATGAAAAGCATTAGGATTTGGGGGCTGGTATTTTTTCATTTTAAATTTCTAGGGCCACTGTTAGGAGCCAGTTGTTATCCTTTGAGTCAAAGCTGATGTAGAATTGATGTGGATGGAGACCATTGTTTATGGGCTTTCTCTTTGCACAAACTTGGCAGTGATTTCTGTGTGGAAAACCAAATGCAACCTAATCCTTCAAATACTTGTGTGTAACTGTTTTACTTTGTGTTTCCACCACTGCTTGAGACAGTGGCTGCAGTAACTCCTTAGGACAGTTCAATAGCTGAGCCCATTTGGCAAAGCTGGCTGTACTCCCTACCTCTGTGGATCAGGTACCTCACTCCCCTTCCATCACAAATGCTTCCATCTCAGTTGATTCTGGTTCTTTACAAGACCCAGTTCACTTGTAACATGCGAAGCTAAGTCCTCGCTGGCATTGCAAATCACACCCATTGCTGAGGCTAGACTGGGATGTCTCCCTCCAGCTTTCATTGGAGACTCCTGCCAATTTGCCAGTCCCTGTTTCTGCCACCTTGAGTAGCTCATGTCTGTCAGGAATGGCTGCTTGAAGCAGCTGCTAACCTGCTTCTCCTGCAAAAGGGTCAGATCAAGCATGGCCAAAAGTCTGACCTGCAGTCTCTGTGAATTGTTCCTCCTCACTAAATAGTCAAGCTGATGCCCTTTGCTTTAGATGTCATGCATATTCCTTCTCCACACTACTTTGAGTTAGATTTTCCCAATATAGAAGCAGCATTGTGTGAAGGACACAATGTCCTGTGTTGTTCATTTTTCTGCAAAATCTTTATACCATTTATGTACGGATCAGCCAGGCAGCAGTAATTTTGAAACTGGCCTTGTGGGATACCTTATCCCTGTTTCAGACCAGGCTTTATAGAAAGGAGCATCTCCTGAGCTATCAACCAACTGTTCATTTCATGCACCTGCTTGGATCAGATACAACATGTTTAAGATAAACATTAACTCTAGTAAATTTAGTAATAGGACAATATAATTAATTTTAACATACAGAGTTTGTAAATATATAACTAACAAGAGCTGTGACAGCAAATATTACATCCTTGATGTTGAATCAAGCTGACTTGATCTTAATATGCACACATAAGGATGTAAAACTTGCTCTTATTATATTTACGTTTAGAAAATGCCAGCTGAGTCTGTTGTATTCAAAAGCTTTTAGAAATGCAGAAGTCATTAGAAAAGTAGAAATATTTTAGCTCATGTTACAGGAAAAGCTTGATTATAAGAGCAGGATGGGAAACCATTTGATATTTTCTGGATGCTTTTACAGACTTTGCAGGAAAACAGTGACTTGCACATCATATCCAAAAGCAAATTCCACATATATTCACAGGGGAGTAAAACTCAATGAAAACTGCTTTTGAGAAGCTTTTTATGCTCTTTCCATGTGGTGCCATTTTCCTTCATTAGTTATATTCTGTGTTTCCTGCTAGGCATTTTCATTCAACTTCTTTTCTTTTTCCTCTGCCTTCTTGGAGAGTAGGATTCAAACAGTTTATGACCTGCTGTTACATTCATAATGCAGCAAACAACTCCTGACTCAAAGGTATTTTATGTTTTGTCTTCTGCCTAGCTTAACAGGAATGCCGATGTTTCCAGCAAGTGATGCGAACAGTACAGTACAGAGGGCAGCATAAACTTGCTGCACGGCAGAGTGATGATAAAGTTTCAGTTTTGAAAGAATTGACTTTTCTCAGATTTAGCATAAGAAGGGAAGGTCACTTCCAGGCACTTAACTGTCAATATATTTTATGAGCAACCTAGTAAAACATAGGTTTTGAAGGAGGCATTCTGGCAGGGTATTTTTAGCGCAGACATCAATCCTTGTAAGATGTTCCTGATAGAAACACGTTAGTGTTTAGAAGAGTACGTGTGCATTTGATGAACAACCCCAATCACTTCTCGGTTAAAACCTGAGCGCGAGTGCAGACGGGAGGAGGCCGCCTGTGCTGGGCCGTGTCAGGGTGAGCTGGGTGCTGTGCCCCCCGGCTGTGTCGCTGGTGGCCGTTTGTGCAGCCGGGGGACGCTCGCTGTCGCTGTCCCCGCAGCGGCGCCCGCCAGGGGGCGCCGCAGCCCTCGGGGAGCGCCTCAGGCCCGCCCGGCCGGGGCAGCTGCTGCCCGAAAGGCGGGAAAGAAAGGCGGCCTCAGCCCGCGGGGCTCCGGCAGGGCCTGGCGGAGCGTCTGACCCGGCCCTCGGGCTCAGCACAGGGGCCAGGTCCGTGCCAGCAGATTGCTGCTGGGCTTTCCAGTCCCCTACGCTACCTCAGATGAGTCTTGTGATTCAAGTCTCGGACGACGAGCGCCAAACGAGATTTGGTATTGAGAATATTCCGTTAGGTTGTATTTCAAATTTTCAACCCAAATCCGCGTCCTCTGAAATGCTGTCTGTTAAAGCAGCTCACCGTCAGATAAGCTGGGGTTTGTTCTGCTGTTCTGTGATGACATACCCACACATCCTGTAATGACAAATGCATACGGTACTGTATAATAATGCACTGACGGGACACCTTCGTATTATTTATTAGTTTTCTACAATTAGCCTGTAAGTGGAAGACATTTCTTTTTCTTTTGAGTTTTGGGGACTTTTGAGAGTACTTCTCTGAAGATCTTCAAAGATACGCTTTTTTCACAGAGCAATTTGTTTTCTTCATTGACAAATAGTTGCCTGTCTAGGATTCAGCTTGTAAAATACAGGTGGTGATTTTCTTGGGTTTGACACTTCGATGTTTTCTTCTCACAAATGTATTTTCTGGGGCTGTGCAGGCTGTATTTTAAATGCAAATATACCAAGTAAGCTGAAAAAATGAAATGTTTACAAAGACACTAGTCTTTTATCTAATACAGAGTGATGGGCAAATGAAATTTGCTTGCTGCTGTGCTGCACCTGCTCTTAACATTTTCTTTGAATCTGCACTAGTTATATAATATTTATGGTGTCTCTGCACCTTAACAGTTCTGGAGCACTTGATCCTCGCCTCAGCTGTGGCACACCTGATCATTATGCGACCATGCAGGCACCTTATTTACATCTCTTCCAAAAGTTAGTGTTACTGTGAATAAAAAAAACTAACTTCTTGGGAGCTATAGAAAGCTATAGCCTGCACTTGAAAGGTACTTATGCACATGACTAATTTGAAACACATGGATAATCCTATTAAAATCAGTGGGACTGCTTATGCATTTTAGGGTAGACACCTGCCTAAGTACCTTGGTAATTCAGAATCTGTAAAAGGAGCAGAGACTGAGTGAATTCCAGACCCAGAAAACTAGGAGAAATGCCAAGACTTCATGAGACTAGGTAGCACAAGCAGTGGCACCAGTTAGAACCATTAGCTGGCTAGGAATGGAATTCAGCTGTTCTTTGGAAAAGCTGATATGTCTTAGAGTTATTGAGTTTTATTGTTTGCCAATTTGTGGGTGTTTCACTGCAGAACTGAAGTGGCCATGTGGCACAGCAGAGAACGTCTTTCAACTCTCCAGTGTGCAGGAGCTGTGAGGTCCACATGGTGTAAATACTGTGAATGTAGGATGAGAAGGTGGTGTGATTTTTTTGTGCAATGCACGTGCATCTTACATGCAAGTGAGCAGCAGAACTGTCACATAAAGCTGTGCAGCAGCAAAATGAGCAATAAAAATATATTTCCTGCAGGGGCCTTGACATTCCAAATACAGTCAGGTAGCTTACCTGTAAATACCTTTACATGAAAAAACACTAAATAAGACAACACAGTAAATTCTGTTGCAGGAAGCACTAAGATTCAGTGTATGATTCCAGAACCTTTCCTCACTTAGCGGTGGGAGGGGCACAGCATATTTTCATGTTAACAGGAACTGATAAGCAGGCTCTCAGTATTTTCTTGTCAGTGGCTCTTTGTTTGTGATAAGGAAATTGCTGGACTAGACTTCCCAGGAATTTTTGTCTCTTACAACAGGCTGTTGCTGCAGGCATCAGCAAAACCTTGCAGCAGCAGCAGCTGCCAAGTAAGGGCATCTGACCTAAGTCTGGCAGTCCCAAAATGTGGCTGAAGGTACCGCACACACCCACCACTGACTGGTGTCTCATTGCAGTGCTGTGCTGGCTGCCAGAGCAGCACTGGGCTCAGAGTCCCATGGAGAAATTCTCCTGGGTTCTGCTGCAAACACTTGTGCCTGTTCGCTTTGTTAACATCACTTCTTTTGAAGTATTGGCAGCAGATCTACACTTGTACTGATCAAAGGCTTCCAGATTTGGTGATTCAGATGCAGGGGCTTCAGCTCTTTATTGAGTTGTTAATGTTATCACTAAGAGTGTATGGTACCCTGGGAAGATTCATGATTGTGTAGTTGGAGAAAAATATTCTGTTGACAGATTAAACTGTATTTCAGGGCTTTGTTGAAAAAGTTTAGTTTGTATGAACAGATAGATCATAGTACAGTAATGAGGAAAATGGCATATACTTTTCTCAACAGGTTATCTAGGATAGCTTTAAAGTTTATCTGAGATACTGATATAGAAAAATAGCCTTGCATGTAGTTCTGTTGACAAAATGATGCATGTCTGGTAGGCCCAGAAAGGGAATCAGACAGAGATGTTTATATCGTTAAACAGATTTTTGTGAAATAACAAAACTAGTTTACCATACCTGACGAGCAAAGTGATCAAAAGTGAAGTCACAGGTGGCTCTGCCTGATTTCTGTGCAACTAAGCACAGCACTGTGCACATGTACAAGTGTAAGGTTGTCCAGTAAAGACAAAGTCATTACTGTTGCTACTGCAGGTGGTTATTTCAGTGTGCTGGTAAAAAACAAACAGAATTAGCTTGCCACATGTACATTATCAGTCTTCATGACAACACTACAGAAACAAAGGCTGAACAGGTCTATTTTGGAAAAAGAAATGTTCAGGTGGATTGTATGGTGCAAAATGTCTTTAATTCTGCTACCAAATGGCATAATGTCTTTGCATGAAAATGGAGAGGTGGGACATATTGTGTCTCACTGACATCTTGTTTGCCTAAGTTCCCTTAGTGAAGGCTGGAGGCTACGGATAATGAGCGTATTTGGCTAGTTGTGTGTGCTGCAGGAGAAGGCAGTCTAGAGCCTCTGGAAGAAATATGGGAAATGAAAAATCTCTTGAATTCGGAATTATATAGTGCCTCACTTTTTATGTTTTAATGACTTAAGTAAATTATTATATTCTCAAAAACCTTAAGTGATGTTAAGTGATGTTTTGCGAGCCACTGAGGCACAGGATGGGGAGGAATGAGGGAGAGTTTGTGAGAAGAGATCTGAGTAGTAGCTTTTTCAAACCATCAAATATCTTGCACTTCACAGACTTAAAGTTCATTTGAATATATTGGAAGCACAACAGTATTTCTATGAATGACCAACCACACAGCACTGGAGAGAGCTTGCCTGTTCAGCCAATATTGTTAACCTCTCAGAAAAGAAAATATCTAGACATATGTCTGTATTTATGTACCCATGTAGCATTTTTTTATCCTTCAATGAACTTTAAAATAATCTTGCAGTGCTACTATGGAGTAGGTGGATATTTTTCTTAATTTACAGACAAGAAGACCTTGCTTCTGAAAACTTAAAAAAAGCTTGTCTAAACCTGATGGTATTGCTGAAACAAATCTTTACTGTTTCTACTTTTAGTTATTCTTGAGTAAGAAGTCTGTGGCTGTAGAAAAACAGGCCAGAATGAACCATTTCCTAGATAGCTTCGTATATGTGGTGGTTTTGAACTTGAAGGTGGTGTGTAGTCCTGTTGAGAACACAGTCATAGAATCATTTAGCTTGGAAAAAACCTTTTAGATCATTAAGTCCAGCTGTAAACCTAACACTGCCAAGTCCACAAAATGAATACGTGAAGTTTTAAAGATGAAATGATATTGCTGTTTGAGCAGTAATAGCCAATTCTCTCTCACTTTGTTATTTCTTTCATGGAGTTGGAATAAGAAACTACTCACCTCCAGAGATTGTTTTATTTGGTGAACATGTTTCTCTTTAAGGTTAATAGACTTAAGGCTTGACAAAAAAAAAAAGAAAAAAATAGCATGTTAGGAACCTAGAGACCTTTTACTAGGACCAAATGGTCCTAATGCCATTATCCCCTGGCTAGCCTTCAGAGTCAATGCCACAATTAGGATTGCACAGAGAAAGGTCTGATTGCTGAGGAATCTGAGTTGTGCCCACCTTTTGTGGAAAGCCATCTATGAATATGGAATAAATTCTTTGTTAATAACAGAAGTAGAAGGAATGTTTTTAGCTTGAATAAGTTAATTTATCTTAATTTATGTACAGTAGTAACATTGGAGCATGTACTACCATACAGATGTCTGCTTTTTTTTCCCCCCCAGAGAGCCTACATTTATCTCCCTGTATTTGGCATGAAGATTGCGAAGTATAGAGAACAGAAAACCAATGGCCATGGTTCTGTTTAGTAATAGCAATTAAAATATTTGTTTTGTTTTGCTGTGACAGTATGTTATGTATCCTTAGTATTTTTCTGCAGTCTTTCTGCTTCTTACAAAAAAGCCCTAAAGCATTTCCTAAATATGCATTTATTCCAAATTTGAATAATGAAAATTAAGATTTCATTTACTTCTGAACTATTTGATTACTCAAGTCTTGTGTAATGTCTTCTCAGATATCTTCACTAATATGTAGCTTTTCTCTTTCCTTTCTTGGTATCTGTGTCTCAATCCCAATTTAAACACAATCTTTTGCTTTTTGTGAGATTTTATTTTTCAAAATCCAATTTGAATTATAAAATGTTGTTTCTCTAACTTTGTTAGAATGGACAGAATTAAATAGCATAGAATTTATTTTTTTTGTAATTTTACTGAAGAGAAGTTAAGAGAACATGCACAGGAGCAGTTCCATGTACTTCTTTGTCCCTGCCCCCGCTTCCCCTTTCTACCCTTGTCTGGCATGTTGTAATAACTCAATGGTGTAATCCCAACTTCAGGTACTGCACAGTCCACCTCGGGAGGACAAGTAGAATACAGAGCTCTTTCTGGAATTTGCTACATGGCATGGTATCATTTCGTTGGCCTTATCTGGACTAGTGAATTCATTCTTGCCTGTCAGCAAATGGTGATTGCTGGGGCAGTGGTTACTTGTTATTTCAACAGGTGAGTGCAGAATTGCCCCTTGATAGTTTTGGGGATTTTCCAGCATTTACTTTCAATCTTTTTCTAGGAAAAATAGTCTCAATTAGACTGCAATTTATGTCAATATCTGGAATCCAGTTTACTATAAAATAATGTTGCTTGTTGCAAGATCTTGAGTAAGATTTTACAATGTGCATGATATTAATGTGACTCACCCCTGCTGCTGGAGAGGCTGGGCCAAACTGGGCCTTGATGTAAGCCACTGGAGCTCTGTTGACTCTGGGGGAATTACCATTTGGAAGGCATAGGCTGCACTGCACCCTTTTCCTGGAGACTGCATTAGCTCCAAATGAGAAGCAATGTATTGTTCCTTGGTAATTTCGTGTATTCATGGGCAGTTTGACCTCTTTGTAAGTGTTCATCCCTGCTCTGGGATTCCATTTGTTCTGCCTGCTTAACTGCTGGTCTAATACTTTTCTTTTCATTCTGTGCAGATATTTTCAGCTAACTATAAATGCTTTAACACTGTAAAGTGTTTAGACATGTGTGAACAAACTTCCTTGAATATTATATACCCTGGAATGTAAATGTGGAGGAAATGAGGTAAAGTAAAATGAAATTAAATTTGGTTTATGCACTTATTGCAGGAGAAGATTTAAAACTCAAAATATGTAGTTGAGTTTTTTGACAACGAAGAGAGCATTTTCCTGATAAAATTTTTCCTCATGAGTATTTTATGAGCTCTCTCATCCTCAGTGCTCTGTTCTTCTATGGCCAGTGATGAGATTTTCTGATCTGTGAAAAACTCTGGCATTTTAAGGCATTTCTTCATTTTGTATTAGAGGAATATAATGATAACCTCAGTTTGTTGAAAAATTAACCCTTGAGGAAGGTGAGGTGAGACTGAGGTGGGGAGCCTGGCCAGAGAGAGCCTCGGGCCCTTGGAGCGCTGGTGGCTGCTTCCTCGGGCCATATGGCTTGGGCAGCTGGGAAGGATGGCTTTGGCCTTCTCTGAAACTTTGGAAGCAGGGCTCTCTGGAAGGTCTCCAGAAGGTATCCTTGGGTGTTTCAGTGACTGATCAAGAGGCTGCTGCTGGAAGGTTTCCAAATGGTGTGTTCCCCACTGCCCAGCAGAAACACCAGTGCAGGCTCTGCTTGCAGGACTGGCTCCATAGCGTTTTCCTGCAGCAGCCAATGGAGCTGTGCTGTTCCGACCAAAGCAGCACGGCTGGAAGACCTGGGAACAGCAAGTGCCCACCCCTGGTTTAAGCAATGTTTTATCATCCCATGCAAAAAAAGCCAAGGCAGGACAAGGTTTAACATGCATATGAGGAGCCTGTCCCTGAGAGGATTAACTACACAACAGCTGTGCCACTGAACTGGTGCTTAGGTAAGAGCAAATAAAATCTAAAATGTTGCTTTTTTAAAGGTTGAAATCTTTTTGGAAGAGTGACATAGTCTCACCCTTCTATTTTACATGCTATAATAGGACGTGAAAAGGGAGGAACTCTGATTTCTGATGTCATTGCTTTTTTTCCTACTGAAGCTCTGCAGCTCCCATGGCTGTGCTGCTGTGGATAGTGAGCTGCTCTTCTCTTGTAAGCACATTGATGTACCTCAGTTTTAGCAGCTGTATGCTGAGGCACTAAAGGTTCATTGAAATTGGCTTGAGAAAGCACAGGAAAGTAAAGTAGTTTTGCTGAGTTCCTGAAAAGTAAAGTAGTTCTGCTGAATTCCTGGGCTCTGTGCTGCAGTGCATTTTGGTGCAATACACCACAGAAATCCCCAAGGCAAAGGCACTGTCCATATCTTGTTCATGCAGAGCAGGGAAGCACCTGTAGAAACTGCTGTGATGACATTCAATGCTCTGCTAGGGGCTTCCGCTTTCCAGCTATTTTTACTGCTGCAGGAACTGGCTGCCAAGTACAGAAGGTTCCTGCTCCCAGTTGTATTGGTATCATTTTGTACAATACCGCTGAGCTCCCCTCTTGCTTGCCAAGTGACCTGTACTCTGTTTGAGAGAATTGTGTTTGCAAGGGGAAATGCAGCTTTTCTGTGGTAGTAATCCCTTGTCCTGGCTTTGAGGCTGTCCACACAGGTCCACCGAGATGCAGAGCAGTGCAGGAATGGGGAGAGGATGGTTAGCTGCAGGAGCAGCCATACCAGCAAGGGCAAGGGTTATCTCGAGCTGTTCCAGCAACTCTGAGCTTGTCTGCTGTGTGTTTTTTAATGTGTTCCCTGGGGCAGCATCATAAAGGCATGTACAAGAGTTTGTTTATGGGCTCTTACAGACAGGCTTTCTTCTTATCCTGTAAGTGCTCCGAGGAAACAGCCCGGCCTTCCCATGTGGAAATCTCCTTCCACAGCACACTCATCAACGTGCTGCACGGCCAACAACCACAGCTGAGTTGCACATGGGGTGGGCAGGGGCTCATTTTACCTGGATTAGCTTTACAGGTAGCGTATATTTGGCCTGTAATACCATGACTGAAAATGGATTTGGCCTTCTTTTATTTTAGATGAAACATGAATACACAAAAGATTTCATTAATTTAATAAAAATAAGTAGAATTTTTTGCTTAGTGATTACATTTTACCACTTGTGAAAAGGGCTCGGTCTTTTAAAAAACCTTCTTTGTTACAATTGCTGTTTTACATGAGGGTTTATTCTCACCTTGATGTGCTTAGGTGTTATGTATCTATTTACCTTTGCAGGGAGATGAGCCTTTCCCCCTCTCTGGGAGTAAAGGAAGGTGGTATGGTAACTCAGTCCTTCACAGGCATCACTGTCCTGTCCATGTCTGAGTTTCTTTCATAGCTCCAGTGCACGTATATCACTGCACAGATTTGAAATTAAGGATTGAGGTTATCTACCAAGGTGTTCAGTACCACAATTTCCAAGAGAAGTGAAATTACGTATCTCTCCCAGTAAGTCAGAAATGAAGGTTTATGGATGTGCACCAAAGTCATTGAGAGATGAACTAGAACAAAATTTTAAAGGCTTCCTCTTCAAATGTATCTGCAATATTTGTGGACATCCTTTGCCCTACTTACGTATTTTACCTAAAAGAGCCACCAGCATGTGTGTAGTCAGACCTGTTCCATGTGGCTTTGAGGTAAGGTAAAAGGGCACTTGGAAGTGCAATCTGTGTGGTTGGTCTCTGTTAGTCTCATAATGTCTGTTTTATTACAAATCTTGTCATTTATTGTGTTTGTTTAAAAATTGAGATTCATATTTACTTGAGGAATGGAAGATTCATTCCTTAACATTTCTGAAGTATTTTATACTAAAGTTATTTTTACACAGCCTTTGAAATTGGTGAGACATGAGTGAAGAAAACTGTAAGCATAGCTCTTAAGAGAAGAGGATTTTAAAGAAATGAAGAAATACCCTTTTCTCCCATTCAAATGTCTATATCTATTGAGTGTATCAAGATGACAATTTTTCTTCTCACAAAAAATGCTTTTAAGATGAGAGCAAAGATGCACATGTGATCATTTGATTTAAGGAACTCAGTGTTAAAAAAATACTGTGTCACAGCTCGCAAGTAAATGAAGGCAATTGACAGTAGTGAAGACATAAAATTATTAAAAGATAATGTGGTATTGAATACAGGTCCACAGGAGTTTGGAATAGTAGTGTTGTATGTAAATCGAACAATCTCATGATAACATAAAACAGAAATACCAAAGAGGAAAAGCAAGCTGTGGCTCTATTCAGTCTTATAACCAATCAGGCAGATTCCCAGATTTCCCTGATACCTTGTGCACATGCAGTGGAGTTCACATGCACAGAATCCACTGCATAATGATGCTTGTGCTAAAGTCAGTTCAGGATTGCAGCCATATAAAGCACCAAGGTCGGTGAAACTTCAGCCTTGAGAGCAATGGGAGCAGGTGGATGATTGAGTCGATCTTGAGCTTGTTTACAGTCATAACCATCACCTGTTGCTGTGTTTAGCCTCTTTCCTGTTTGCTGCTCTGAACGAGAATTACAAGGAAAATCTGTTCTTTTTCTAGTCTGTTTGGAGGCAAAGCAAAATCCTTGTCAGACCCTTTTCTTGTGCTAATTCCTTTGCTAGGAAAAGGAGGGGTGGAAAAACATCCAAAAATGTAAAAATTTATCTAAACTAAGCTTTAAATTTTTTTTTTTTTTTTTTTTTTTTACATTCCTGCTCATTATTTAGTCATGTTAAAAATACAAAACCCTTCTTCATTTTTCTCTTCAGTAACAAGTACATTATTAACACAGGAATAAACTTTCTCCTTTCTGTGTATCTTATCACTGGTTAACCTTTAAGTTGCAGGAACTTAATAATTTATATTCTGAGATCAAACTGACACTGTCATTTGTAAGGAAGTGTTTCAAGGAGAAAAAAACCAATTGCTCAATATGAATAGAATAATTCATCCCCACTACAATGCATGTGTTTCTAACACAGAAACCTGATGACTAAAAAAAACCCAAACAGCCTTATTCAGTACAAAATTCCACTATCCCCCAAGCTGTTCCCCTGGTTTTAAGGCAAAAATAATAAATGTAGCAACTGCTTTGCTGGAATTTCCTATTTCAAATAATGTGGTATATTCACATATTTAAATACAACTTCTCCACTGCAAAGCTTTTTGTGTTTTGAATGAACTGCAGTGATACCTTCAGGATTCTTGCAGAACTTTAATCCCTCTCCTGAATGTAGTGTGTATGATTTAAATCCTTGCTGAAGTGAGGATTTAATGAAAGTGTATTTTTAGAGCTTCTTAGCCCAAACCAGTCATTCTCTTATTGGTGCCTTTTTATTTTTTAACTTCTTGTGCAAACTACTGATTTTTCGAGATAACAGGTTTTGAAGAAATCAGTTCTGAAATCAGGGGTTCTTATTTGTGACATTAGGTCTGATCTTTATGTAGCTACTTAGTCAAAGTGCTGCTGGTTCTGTTGCCTAACTAAATATTTCAGGGTTGGGCCAGTTGCTTAGGAGTTACTTTATGGAAGTGTATGACTTCCATATGACTATTGATCTGTATGGGGTTCTTTTATCCCATGAAACATTTTTAAAGGTACTTAGAGTGTTAATCTAGTTGATTTTTTTTTTTTTACAGCATTTGACAAGGGGTGAGGGAGTGTCTTTAAGTTGATTTCCTGAGGTTTATATAAATTCTTGAGAGCTGTGTCATATTACTGTCTGTAAATGACTGACATGAAACTGACCTTTATAAAGGAAGCAAAGTAATAAAACTTGTATTTAGGCCTTTTTTTTTTCTTTGCTTTGCTCTGATTTTGGCAGAGACATTATTTTTCCAAAACAATACAGGCTAGTGTGCACTAGAACTACAAGTTTTTAGTTCCAATTATAATCCTAAACATATAGTATGATATTCCTTTTTTGCTGTATTCCATTTTAAAAGAAAGCCTGTTCTGTGGGGGGAAAAAAGCATTAATCATTTTAACAAAATTTAAAACCAAATTTGGCCAAATTGCAATTATAAAAATAGATAGTAGCTCTCAATTTCATATGTGAGAACTTGTGATTTTTTTTTCTAGTTTTAATTTTACCACTAAAGAAGAAATAGTGGATTCATTCCCTCAGACTGAAATCTTGCAGAACCAAGAGTCAAATAAAAGATTGCAGAGAATTAGAGAAGTGACAGAAACTGGGGAGAAGTGTTCAAGGAGTATTCTCAGATACTCTTCACTTACTTCTCCTATTTTCCGTTGTAGTTTTTTTCCTAGATATTTTTCCATTCCAGAAAACAGTAATTGCTTAAGAATTAAACTAACTCAGAAGTTATAAATTTGGCTGCTTTTCTTCAGACTAAGGTGAACATTCAGATGAATTCAGTAGAAAAACTGTAGTTCAATTAGGAAAGGAGATAACTGCTTAATTCTTAAAATTTCCAAATACTGAAAAGACACAATGCTTATCTTCTTAAATAAGTTGCTAAACCATCTTTTAAATTGTTTGTTTTTCTTTCTAGGAATAAAAATAACCCAACACCCCACCCAGTCCTGTCTTCCATATTAGTTCTTTTCTGCTACCATCTAGGAACTGCTGTAAAAGGCTCATTTCTAATCACAATACTGAGAATACCAAGGATTTGTCTCTTGTGCCTTTACAATATCCTAAACCAAAAGGTAGGTAAATATTTCTGTAACACTATAAAAATAGTAGTTTAAAGATGAGATCATGGGGCAAAGAAGTGAAGAATGTATTTCTTGCTTCAAAAGAGATGATATTGGTATTACTATCTATTAGTAATAGATGGATTTTATACTTTATCATGTTTTCTTCTTTAGGAAAGCTTTTTTTCTCCCAACTCAGATATCAATGCTTCCTTTTTATTCTCAAGTCCGGTATTTTTAAAAGCAGAGAATACCAATATTAAACTGACCTTTATTTAGTGTTTTTATACAAAGGTTTTTGTGAAGGATAAAGAAAAAAATTGGCAGATTGCTCTATTAAAAATTTTTGCATCACAAGTATTTAAGAAGCAAAAGTAAGAATACTATTGTTAGATTTAAAATCTGTTATAGAAAATACTTCATCTGCCTTGTAATATGCTTTTATAGAGAGACTATATGGAATAAGAGCTGTTCCTGGGAGTTGTGTAGTATCCAAGACACATCTTTTAAGATACATAATCCATAGATCTTGGCTGTTTTGAATGTTTTTTGCCTTCTTTTTACCTTTCATGTGTCTCCACATCTATTATCTTCTGCTGGAAGAACTCTACTGTAGGTAATTCTGGCACTTTTTCAAGGAGGGAGGACTGTTAGGAATGCACAGTTCTGATTTTAGGAGAAGATTTCAGAAAAAGTTTTAAATGTAGGTCTTTTCCTCTAGGGTTTGCATTGGCCTTGAAGCATGTTGTATATAGTTATGACAGGGTATTTACATTTACATTGACAGGGTATTCACTATGAGGCGTGTGTTGGGTATAGGTTATGAATGCTTAAAAAAAAGCCCTTGTAATAAAACACTTGAAAGGTGTGGTCTGGATTTATGTTGCTTTCATATGAAAGGTTTGGTTATAAAACTTGATGAGTTGTGTTAACTTAGAACATTGTATAAAGACAGTAGGTGGGATGACTTAAAACATTTTCTGCCTTTAGAGAAAGCAGGATAAGTGGGCTTGCTTGTCACATGGTCTTGTAATCTGAATGACTCTAGATTTAATTAGCAAAGAAAGATTATTTGTGTCTGCAGCACTGTGCTGCAGGTCCTTTTTGTGCAGTTCCAAGCATTCAGTGACATGACCCACACCTGTAACTGCTGCTAAAGAGAGTAGAAAGTGCTCTGGCCAGCTCATGTCCTCAGTCCTTGGAAGGATCCCCCCAAGAGTAACCTTGCTCCTTCGCATGGCAGAAAGGACAGGCTATGGCCCCTTTCACTGGGGGCCAGAGTAGCTGGACTAAAGGATGGAGAAGTGATGCTGCATTCTTGTAGAGCTCACCCAGACTTCCCTACCCTTGCAAAAAATGTTGCTGTTCTCTATGAACAGAGAAGAAGTCAGGGGCCTGCAAGCTTGCAGGTAAATTTACAGATGTTTTCTACACAGCAGTCTTCAAGCAGAATCAGAGAGGAGATTGTAGGTGAAATCCCTTGCTCTAGGCTTTTAACAAACAGTCCTTACTGAGATAACATAGCTTTAGTAAAATCATCTCTCCAGCAATACATAGCAAGAATAAATTATTCTCTCTCAGGAGTTTGCATGTACAGTCACTGTTTTGAAGGAGTTATTCCTGGAATATTTTCATGAACCTTTTGGGAAAAAGTTGAGAGGTTTGTGGTTTCTGCTTGAACAATAGTAGTTGTTGGGACTTGAGTTTTCTATAGTGACTGGAAGATCTCTGCGTTCCAAAACAAGACAAAAACATTCTGACCTCTGGAAAAATAAGATTAAAAAGACCAACTGAACTGAATTTCCTTTTGTTGAGAAAAACTGCTGCTTAAATTTGGAAGGCTACTGTGTATACTAAGATGTCTTGTTCTTGTCTTGCGTCATCTCTGTGATGAGGTGTTCTGAGCTCATGATGTGATGGGGGAGCATGGAACAAACCTTAAGCTTTACTGCTCAGTTTTTGCTATGAAATTAATACAGTGGTCTATGAATAGCCTATTCTAATACAAGATTTTTCTTCCTGACCTGAAAAATGAATGTAATGCTCTGAGTCAATACACATGTATGTTCATAAAAGCCCTTCTACCCGTTTTTTTATTTTTGTTCATTAGGATACTGGTCATTTCAGAACTGTGAAAGGTTTTTGATAATCAGGTTAAAAATCTGTCTCTGTACCCCCTGATCACTGTGAAGTGCTCTAAGGATTACTGACTTGCCTCCCTGCTTTTCTCCCCAGGCAGCTGGTAGCTCACAAAGCTGCTTGCAGCACTTATTTTCTTTTCCCAGAGAAGAATCTTCCATCTACAGGAAGAAAAAAAAAATGCACAGCTCTATGGTCATTAATATTGAACAGTCTGAATTAAAAACAGTTCCTAAAATCCTAAAGAAATATCTGCTGCCTAAGTGAAATTTTTATTAGAAAAGTCAGTCACCTGTAAAGCAAGTTTTTTTAGAATGGTGGTTTTGTTTGAGGCTAATTATGTGTCCAGTAACCAATAATTCAATTTTTTTTGCAGAAGAATGCAAAACGCCTGTTCAGCTGCTGTTTCTGCTGGGTTTGCTTCCAGAAAAGTTGCTTAAGACACTTTAACCAGGTATGCTCTGTCGTCTCTGTCCTTCAGCCTAGTCTGGGTACCATGGTTGGTGCCTGACCCTTAGCATGGCTAAAAAGCCACAGCCAGTGCATGCAGGCCAGAGTTTCCTGCTGGCCACCTAAATTAAACAAATGAAAAAGCCTCCAAGCATAGAGGAAACTTGGTGCAAAGAAACAGGGAATCGGCAAGTATGCAAGATGCTAGATTTTAGAAAACTTGTTAATACAGCTTGAGATAGTTAGCTCTTTCAGAGGGCCACTTGCTATTTCTGTAGGTAAGAGGACTTAACATTTTGTTGAGTTGTGCCAGACAGACTCCTGAAACACAGAGAGTCCAGGTGGGAGGAGGCAATGAAGAATTAGGAAACATACCTGGAGATATGACATTAAACTAGTTACAGTGTTTTCCACCTGAAAGTCCTGAATAAAGAAACTTAAGTTCCTAGTGATTGCCAGTATCAGTAGATCTGGAAATACAAACCATGATGATAGCAGTCTTGTTTAAAAGATGTTTTAATTGGAAATGGATGATTTCTGACATACAGCAGTTTTACAGATACTTGACACCTCTTTTTACCTTCACAATTTTTTCTCCAAATGTGTTTCAGATTTACATATATAATTGTAAACAGTTAATTTTTGTCTTTGTCATTGCCTTGTTTTTATCTCTGGGAACTGTAGTATTCTTAATGTGAAAGGGAAATCAAGACAATTCTAAAAAGGGTCTGACTTCTCTTAAATAGGTGCATAAATTAGGTTTAATCTTGGACAGTTACAAAGAGAAAGTTTTCAATTTAGTTCACCCTAGATTAAATACTTGTGCAGTGAAATCTCTGAATTTTCCAGGCTTACATTTTCTAGGCAGGTCTTATAAGTCAGTGATTTGGTGAGGAATATCAGAGTTCATTTTGCCTCCAGGCTTTCCGTTTGTAGTCACCCTTTCCCCTTGGCTTGGCTTCCTGCCTTTCAAAGAGATATCCAGCATCCTAGTGTTTACTTTCTCCAGCTGTTGTCTGCTATGTGTTTGTTAAAAAAATTAATTACTGTAATGTTCTTCCTTTTGTTTCCGAAGGCTGTATTGTAGCTCTTGTCCCCTTAAGAGATTTCCTGTTTCCTGTTCTATTGTTGGCAAATTTCTGTTTTTATATGAGTTGTGGTTTTTAATCTAATGATCGTAATAAAGTGTTTGCTTTTGTTTTGTTTTTTTAATATCTTTTTAGCAAAGGTGATCGTAGTCCATGTTCCAAATCCAGGGCAATTTGGGCAACAGCTTGAGAAAAAAAAAAAGCAAGAACAGGCCGCAAGATTTTAATAGAACTTTTATCTGTATGAAATTTAAACATTGGTCTTGAGTTATTGTATCTCATACAGTAATTCATGGGTCTAATTATTTATTTCCTTTTTCCCCCCTATAACTAATCTGTTCAAGGCTATTTCTTAAAATTTTTTTTTTTACTATGATTGAAAGTCTTAGTCTTTGATTCTGTAAAATCTGTGGCCAAATGTAAAAGAGAAAAGAAAATAAAGAAGGAAAAAATGTCTGCAGTTTTAAGCAGCTTTGACATATTTCTTGATTAACAGAAGTAGTGAACTCTTAAGAGCTCCTACTAAGATTGGTAGAAGCTGCTGGGAACAACCTAGAAATTTCCCAGAGATGTTGAACACAGACCTGAGAGTAGGACTTGGGAGGGAGGGGTTAAAAAATTTTACCTGTGTTTCTTACATTTTCTTAAAGAAGTATTCTTTAAGTTCAGATTTTGATTTTTTTGTAACCTAAAATGTGGAACAGCTGTTGTAAAAGTTGGTCCAAAGATCATTGTGTACATTAGCGTTCCTTAGTATTTACTATTCTTTTGCGTTTTATTCTAGTATTAATTTCACTATAATGAAAAGCATATAATTACCTGAAGCCCTAAAAAAAAAGAAAAGATCCAGTCACTTCTGCACTATCTCTTCAACCTGTTGTTAAACTTCTTAGGTAATTTAAATTCTTTCTGTTCCTTCATTCACAAGTTTAATCAGGATTAAACAGAGTACTTTGTTTTCCCTCTGAGAACTTGCAGATGAGAAACAGGTGCTGGAGAAAGTAATCCTGGTGAAAGAATGCAAGCCTCTTTCTTCCCATGCAGAATCAACCAAGTGCTCTATTATGTTATCTAAGGGTACTTTTTGGGCTGCAGTACCATCCTGCATGTGGGATTTAATACTGACTTTAACAGTTGCATGCGTCCCTGAAGTGACTCATTCTCTGCAGGCTCAGTTAAGTTTTGTTGAGCTCTCCTGGAAGTTAACTGGAACAAACCAAAGAGTTACCCTGTCATCTTCCCTTCATGACAGAGTGCTGTGCTAGATGCTGACAATGGTCATAATTTGCAGGGGTGGTTGTTGGAGGAGGGGTAATGTAAGCCCAGGGTCCTGTGCAGATTGCAATATGGACAATTACATTCAGCCTTCCTAAATTTCTCTTGGATTTGCAGCTGGATCCTGTGCTAAACTGTGGTGTAGTGTTGCTATGTGCTGTAAAACAGTTCACTCCTTAAGCTGTTCCACTTCAGTCATGGGCAAAATGATTCATGTGTGTGTATAATCCATTAGCAACAATTGTAAAGCAGTCTGGGTTCTGTGGCTGAAAAGTGTTTTCTGAATATAAAGTCACTATCCTTACTTGACAGTTCTGTTTGCCAACACTTGTCAGAATTACCACAGATTTTTCATCTGGCTCTGATGGTTTCAGTACGTTCCAGATAAACATATCCAATCATCTCAAGTAAAATCTAGGAGATTGAAATTTTTCTTCTGTGAAAAGAATATACTGGTTTTTAATGTGGTTTGGGAATTATAAGCTCTGTGTCTCTCCTGCTTTCTTTAGTTGTAGTGGCAGTCTTAACTTTAGATGCATCAAAGTGCTCACATGTTCTCCCTTTACAGCCTTGTTGCAGTGACTTTTTTAAAGCAATACAACTGGATAATTTTGCTTTTCTGTGTCTGCTTCAAGTCAATCTGCAGCCTGTTGGCAAAGTGACCCCTCCAAAGTGCAGTGCCTGGGTTTCTAAAGGGGTTGCTGAGCAGAGTGTGGTTTCTGTGCTCATCAGCATGGTTGCTGCAGTGTAGCCTTCTGGGCTGTCAGTGCATTCAGCAGGGTGTAAGCCTCATTTCCTGGGACAGAGACCCTTCCCTGACACTGAAAGCCAGCAATTGTCCAGTCTAATAAACCAAAAGCAAGTCTGTCGAATGGCTGTGTATCCATGGCAGTTGGTTGTCTCTTAAACTTTGGATGGAAGCCTGTCAGGAGGTTTCAGTTTAAATGCCTTGTGGAGAATTCACCTAGAAAAACCAAAATTCATGCATGCTATTGTAGAGCACAGTTCTCTGCATGCCAAACACATTGTGCCTCACCCCATCAAGTACTTCTTTTTCCTTCCAAAAACAATAATGCATTTTAATGTTACTGGCAAATTTGTTTCTAGATATAGAGCTAATTTTTCAATCCTCTTGAAAATACAAGGATAAAATATTCTTCTGCAGTGAAATCATGTTTTAAATATATTTATTTTCCCTCTACAGACTTTATGTATGTGATAATAGGAAATAAAATTCCTTAGGTCTTTATTTTTTTCTGTAGGATGAACCATGTAGGGAATAGAGTTGAGCAAAAGCTGACTAATTCATACGTTGATACCTTTCTCTTCTTCCCTATTCCATTAAGAAGAATCAAAAGGGGGAAAAAAGAGAGAGAGAGAGAAAATAAAGGACAATTAAGCAAGTGACAGGTAATTCTGTGCTTTTAAGCAGAGAAATTTATGAACAACTCTGGAAATCTTCAGTTTGATTTATTTCAGAAATCCCAAATAAGAATATTTTCTCACTAAGTGCAGAAGCACTGAAAGCAACCCCAGTAATGATGTAATCATGATGCAATGGGCACATAAAGCAGGATCCTTTTGATCCAACTCTGTCATGGAAATGGAGGCCATGTGTAACACTGTGATGCAGCAGGAAAGGACACCCAACTACCATCCAAGGAGAAAGTTGTGTTGGTCCTACCCACTGGATGACAGCCATGGAGGGAGTAGATGACACAGAGAGCAGGAAGCAAGGAAATGTGAAAATTTTCTCCAGTAAGTTCAGACTGAAAATATAAGGTGAAATGGAAATAAATGGAAGTTGTGCTTTTTGGACTGCTTGGGAAAATTCAGGAGGTTATTGAAGGTTTCTTACAGATAGTGATTAGCTTAGGAACAAAAAACAACCATTTCTGTATTAGCTGTGTGCTTATTGATTAGAAGTGGAGGAGAAGAATATTCTCCATGTGTTAGTCAGCCACGGGACAATAGCCTATTTTTAACAAGGCTGCAGGAAGCACAGAGTCAGTCCTGGAAGCTATGAGATGAAACACTTGCACTGGAAAGAGGTGGATAAGTGCCATTGTACAAGTTGCTGGTAATGTGCTCAGGCTTATCTCACTGAGGGGACTGGCATATCCTGTGACAAATGATGGGTAAGAGCAAGCCTGTTAGCCATCTATGAGACAGCAGGGAGGGGTAAAAGCCAGACAAGAACAGCAGGAAGATTAATAGATGTGAATTGTTCATGAATAAATGTCATCTGGAAGTTGGAAGAAGGTTCCTAAGGACCAGCAGGACAGCTGTCTGGAACAGCTCCAAATGTAAGGCTGGGAGAGGGGAAGTCCTAAGTGATTTTAAAAGGGGGTTTTCCACTTAAGTGAAGATTTGCATAATATGCTAATCTGAAATAGGCACTGGAGTGGCTGAAAGTCCCTTCCAGTCTTGTATGTCCTCATCTCTTCAGCGGGGCCTCTCGAGGCCCATCTTGCTCTCATTTCCCACCATCTGAGAGTCATGATACAACTCTTTCACCAGACCACTAACTGCTGCACAGCAGCCACACTCATTGCCTCTTGCTGCCACTAGATTTTGTTTTCTGAGGGGCTTCCACTGGCATCAGTGACATTTGCAGGCTAAGACACTTTGAGGTCCAGCCTGAGCTGCACCACACTGCACCGGGGGTATCTGACCAGGGCAGCCCCCAAGAGAGTTGGCAGCAATAAGATCAGATTGGGATGAAAATACCAGCAGAGCAGAAAAAGCTGAACTGGGATGAGAGACCAGCATGTCTCCTTCTTCCTTTTTAAGAAGATTCTGTTGCTATGGCAATTTTCTCTTCCCCAAGCTCACTTTATGAATGCAAGCCCTAGAATGGAGGACTGAATTCAGCTGTTACACAAAGTAGCAATTATTCTCAACAATTGGGGAACTTACAGCCTGGATCTGAGCCACAGTGCCTTTCTCATGAAACTACCAGGTCACTTTTTCCAAGACCTTTGACATGCTGTGTTGTGAGGCACAGAAGGATATATTCTTTAAATAGGTTTTTTGCATACTGTGGTATTTGGAAATATGTAAACATTCACATTCCCTATTTATTCATCCTGACACTGAGAAATCAGTGTCTAGTTCCCAGGCCCCAAGCCAGAAGAGGCTTGTGTTCTTCAGAGAGGTGGCAATATGAGATCAACTTGCTGGTGCAAGGATACATGGTGATCCCAACCCCCTGTCTCCTGTGCTTTCTGACCAACCCTATGCTATCAATGCCATCATTACTTGCTGGTCACCAGAGCAGAGACTACCATTGTAAAAGATCGATTCATTAGGCAAAGATAAAAATATAACAGCTATAATGTGTATATAAGGATCAGACCAAATCTTTCTAGCTCAGTATCTCATCTTCAGCAGTGACTTTGAGTAAATGCTAAGGTAGAACAGAAGGATATTTCCCTGCCTCTGTGCTGTTTCTGACTCTGTTTTCAACCCAGGGACTTCTTGAGCTGTGTGTTTTCTGTATGTTTAATAACTCTCAGCAGATTCCTTTTCCCTGAAATTCCCTGTCTCTGTTGAGCTCATGTGAACTTTTAGTAGCTGAAGCATCCTTTTCCCAGCAGTTCCCAGTTTACAGATTTATGGTGAGAAGAAATACCATCTGTTTTCAAATTGGGCTCCTACTACTTCATACTGTCCTGCCTCTGCCTGGCCTTTGTTCTGGAAGAAGCAGTGAACCATGGAACCCTACAAAGCCTCTCTGCATTTCTCATGAGTCGGCAGCACTCTGCTGCATCCTCCTTCAGTCATGTCTTTTCCAGACAGAAGAGCCTCGCATTCCCCAGACAGAAGACATTCCATACTTTTTGGATTGCTCCTGCTACCCTTCTCTCAAACATTTTCAAGTCCACTAAAGCTTTTGTGCATGGAAAAATATGTTCTGTAGAAACATATTTAAATAACCTGTTTCTAGGTTCTTAACTGACCAGATCTACCATCTTAGCCTTCACAACCATCTTTAATTTGAAAGGCTTTGGATTATTGCACATATGCTGCAATTTGAAACTTAATGGGATATCTAAGCTTTTTATCCCAAAATTATTTGCAAATATAGGTAATAACTTGTGTGTGTTAGGTGTTTCTTGATGAATAAGAATGAAAAATCACTTGAGCTCATTTCTGTGCAATGCTGAGCTTCACAGAAATGTACATTAGCTTAAATGTTTGATGTGTTTTGTTAGTGAGAACATGTAGATTTCTATGTGGCTGCATGGGATCAGGGCATGGGGTCTGTATGAGAAACTTGAGAATTGTGAGGCAAGTATATGGAAAAAGATTCTAGGCTGAACAAAAAACCCTTCAAATACTTTTTTTTTTCTCAGAAAAGGTAGAGATGACTTGGCTAAGTCTTCCAATTGTGCTGGTAATATTCTTGCTTCACATATGTCTGACTAGTTTTGTAGCCTTCAGTAGTTCATTAATTTCTATCTCTCTCTTACTCATTCTAGAATGTTAGATTATTACCTGGCTGCCTTTATTTCTTAAGTATTATCATTAAGTAATACATGATTTTTTAAAGTTGTAACTGCTATAAATGCCATTTTTTATCAGCTGATTTGTAACACAACAAATGCCTATTCAGGTAATGTACTGTCTCCAGCGTCATTTTCAGTCTTTCCAAGATAACCATTCTAGTTAATAAATATCAGAAATTCTTTTCATTGCACATTCTTTGAATACCGAACTGGCTACTTCAAGAGTGCAAACAAATGGGTATTTATTTTAAGTTTGGAAACAATGTTTGTAAAAGCTCACGTGTTTTTCAACATTCTTTTTAATTTTTAAAACACTTTTTTTGCAATTTGTAACGAATACAGAATCTCTGTTTAATTTATTGGCAAAATTTATACTGACCTCACCAGATCAGGATCTGCTCTGTGAATGTAGTTCCTAAGGGACAAAAACAAACTTAGAAAACACTTTTCTACTTTGTGTCTCAGTTCCGTGACTGTTTAATGGGAATGATGAAACAGACTGAACTCACAGCACGTTATAAAGAGAAATCTGTCCATGTCTAAAATATGCAGTGACAGCTATGGATGGAAGACAGAGGGAGTGTGATGTGAGGTCATCCCCCCTCTGCCTGTGTCCTGGGCCTGCAGGGCTGGCACTGGCAGCTCTCCTGCTGCTGCATCCTGGGATGTTCTGGTGTGACAGCCTCCTGCCAGGAAGGGAACAGTGTCAGGATAAATGAAAACTAGTACAGAAAGCATTTTTTCCTATTTAGGAATGAAGTGAACTTACTTGTTTAAACATATTTTTATGCAGATACTCTTCGAGTTTCTGTAGAGTTCATTGGGATCTCTGATGTTTTCATAGAGTAGGCAATAAATCCGTGGTCTTTATTTATACTTTTTCCATCTATGGATGTATTTGCTAATACATAAGTACAGTATTTACAGAATGTCACTTCCTTTTTCTTTACTATCAGAGGAAAAATAAATTCTTTTCATATAAATAATATCCACAATAAAGAGGCAAAAAATCTTTGATTGCATTTAATCTTTCTCTCTTTCTCTCTTTCTCTCTTTCTCTCTTTCTCTCTTTCTCTCTTTCTCTCTTTCTCTCTTTCTCTCTTTCTCTCTTTCTCTCTTTCTCTCTCTTTCTCTCTCTTTCTCTCTCTTTCTCTCTTTCTCTCTTTCCTTCTTCAATGTCATAGCTTTGCTATGCTACAGAAATTGCTCAGAGGTAAAACTGAACTCTACGGAAATAAATTTTCTTTGCTTCAGATATCTGAAATTATTTTATATTTTGAATTGTAAGTAAGAAAATACAGATTTTTGAACAGGAAGGGTTTTCAGTAGGCCAGTATAATTAACTTTCAGCAAACCCCTTATGGGTTATGTTTATTTCACTTCCAGGTGAAGCAGAAAGCAATGTAAGAACCACGTACATGTTTGGGTTTATAAATTCCTTCAGAACAGTAATCCCTTGCACACTGTGCTTCTTACTGACCATATTAGATGTGACTAAAATTTTTGTGGCATAATCTGCCTTCTAATAATTTGAGTAAAGGGAAACTACTCATAAGAATTGCTGGAAAAGCCCAGAATATGTTTCATGTACTGTGAGTGCTGCTTTTCTTAGCTGATATTTTGGACATGGTTTCAAAACCATGCTGAGGGGTTCCATAAATGGGACATATATGTTAATTTATGCATAAGTGTGAAAATAAATCCATGAAGGTAAATATTCTATCCTCCCCACCTGTCCAGGCAAGTTTTCACAAAGCCATATAATGTAAAATTCCCAATACATTGAAGAACTGTGAGTGCCCCAATTATCTGCTGTTCCGAGTGGGGTGCGGCACGTGACCTTACAGTCACTGGTCTAGTTCAGGATCCTTCAGGAAAAGGTTTGTTTAATGGCTATGACTGTAAGCTTGAATTTCACTGAAGTGTTTGAAAGAGCCATGTATAAAAGCTTTTTAATCATCAACCTTTAATGACCCAGTAAATACATAACTTCATTTTTCCACTTACATAGTTTGCCAGAAGTGTTGGAGATAGCTAGCCAGTAAGTTTGGATAGTGTGACTCCAGGTGTTCTCTGGTAATTGTGTCATATTCATTGACAAATTTTGGGGTAGGCAACTTCGGTGTTTTAAAATAAACTGGATAAATGTGGCTTCAGGAATTTATTTAGCCACTATTGTAACATTTGCTAATGGTGGAAATTATGTAGAAAAACTCTTCGACTTTACAATCATGGTTATTATAGTAATTTAAAATAAATTGCCATATTATGCAAAATAACTCTTTATATTCATAAAGTCAGTAATTTCAATAGAGTTAAAGGCTTTGAATTTTGCTGAAGTAAAATCTAGATTATGAGTCTTTCCTCTCTCATTGCATTATTATCTTATGTCATTTCAGCATGCATACACAACTACAGCGATAAATGGGACAAATTTTTGTACATCAGCAAAGGATGCTGTCGGTATTTTGGCAAGGAATTCTGCTAAACTTGCATCCATTAGCTGTTTTGGAGATTTTCTCCTATTTTTAGGAAAGGTAAGAATAAATAAAAATATCTGTTCTGTAAAAATGAAGTGAAAAATCAGGTTTGATTATCTTTTCATATACCTAAAGTAAACGAAGTTCATCTTCGTTAAATTCAGTGTTGTCAATGCTATAAAATAAGCTTGGGAGAGAAGAATATCTGAGAAATTTACCTTTGCAGAGTTATTTAGTTGTATGATAGCAGTGTCCTTGGAGCCACTCTGGCAGTTCCAGTTGCATCGAGTCTTTGGTAAATACATGGCAAAAGGTTTCCTCTGCCCTATGGTATTTACACATGGAATTGAACACAAAGTGTCACAACTATGTGATGCTGGAAACTGCTTAGCTATCTCCCAGATGAGATGTCCTCTTAAAATACTGGCTGTAATGCATTTGCCTCAGGGTTTGGAGGGATTGGATTTTTTATGAGAAACATTTCTACATGATTAATGAGGCTGCACTTCTCTCTTGTTGCCCTTTACAGGTGTTTGTTGTATGCTTTACTGTTTTTGGAGGATTGATGGCATTTAACTACCACCGGGAGTTGCAAGCTTGGGTAGTTCCTCTGTTGCTGGTTGGATTTTTTGCCTACCTGATGTCCCACAGCTTTCTGTCTGTGTTTGAAGTGACAGCAGATGCCATGTTCCTTTGCTTTGCTATTGATATGGAAACAAATGATGGAACTGCAGAGAAGCCATACTTTGTGGATCAGGAGCTGCTGGTAAACCCCACTGATTACAGCAAAGATACTTGAGACATTCTAAGCTTTTAAGCACTTTTTCTTTCCCTAAGACCTAGTAATCTGAACCCACAACCCATGCCATTTCCTTTCCAACACCTTAGAACAGGATGGACTCAGGGATACAAGTACATTAATTTATAAACTGAAGTAAATGGCTCCCTCTGACTCCTGTGTGCTAGCTACAACCTGCTGCCTTCTTTTAGATCATATTCTGTACATAATGGCTGACTATTTAGGCCTAATTAGATAAATCTTCAATATACTGTTGATAATTAAAAGATATAAATAAATAGATGAGCAGGCTGCAGAAATTTATCCATAGGGTGCCCTAAGATTAATGCTTATATTTCATGTGACTCACTGTACACTGATGAGAAAAAATTAACAACTAACAGGTCAGGGATCCATTCCACATTCTACAGATGCTGTAGTTCTGAACAAATTTCATGCAAATCTGAGTTGCTCTGCTTCATACCTTTACAGATTCTTTTGCCAAAACACTCTTCTATCTCTTGATTAAACTCTTCTGCCTCTGGAGAGGTTGTTCTGTATCTTTGCCCTTGTAATCACTGTATTGTATTACCTTCAGTACTTAGCTAATAGTGATGTAGTGCTGCAACTGAAGCCTTTGAATAAATGTGTCATCCCTTTCTAATTAAGAGAATATCTGAAGATGCAGATTTTTTTCCTTTTCTGCTATTTTTGACACTTCTGTCTTTTCCTTCACAAACTACACAACAGAGAAAATCTTAGCAATCCATGAAAACAGATAATCAGCAGCCAGAGTAGCTCATATGACACAAATGTTCTGATGGATTTCTTTAGGACAGTGTCAGAACTGTTTTGGAGTTTTGGTTTTTATTTATTTTTTTAATTCTGCTGTTAGAGTTTCTGTAATATTCATAGAATTTTGTTGAGAAAAATAACAACAGCACAACAAAAAGGCAGCCTAAAGATAGGCTTAACCCTTTTACAGCAGAAAGCAGATATATATTCTTTGGCTTTGGTTCAGAATAGTACTTAAACACATCGCCTGGCTAGGAATATGAAACCAAATGGAAAACTCAGAAGCCTTGACCTCCGTTCTTCCCTCTCTGTTTTGCCAAATGCTAAAATACTTCTTAAGCCAATTTTCCTTCATGAAACAGACCTCTCTTTTCTCCACTTCCAAACTTTGTGGTAGTTTCTCTTTAACTCTGCTCTTAATCCTGTGTAATTAGCCATGCCCTAGAGCTTTGGGTGAAGAGAGGATTTCCCACAGGGACAAGAGTCTTCCAAGCAGGACAGGCTCTGTACCCTTCTATGGAAAAACTGTGGGCAGCACATGCAAACTCCTCCTCATTGTATGATCAAGAGTAAGTTTGCTAACACAGACAAGAATTTGGAGTTTCCCAACACATGAAGGCATTTGACTTGTCTGTGTTACAATCAGGTTACAAACATCCCGGGGGTGGAAGGGAGGCTTTGTGGCCCTCAGGACAATATGCAGCAGTGGGCGGAGAGCCAGGGGAGGGATTTCATACAGCCAGAATCCTCATTCCTGTAGTAGGAGATGTAACAGGGATTTTTTATTCATCCTTCTCAGTTGCATTCATTGCTTTTGCTGCCTCTGCAGTCCCTCCCAGTATCACTCAGTGTCATCCAGTCAAGAACCAGCTACAGTTTCTTAGCCCTGGGCTAAATATCTTCCTTCACCAGGTATTTTTATTAGCATAATGGTTTCCTTTCACAAACTATCTCACCCTGGTTTTTGCTTGTAGACCTTTGTGAGTCAGAGTAACAAGTTAACAGAAGGGCGAAAACACAAAAACACAAGACCATTCCAGGATAATGAAGACGGGACAGAGCTCCAGCCTATGGTGAGACAGGAGCATGGGATATATATTTACCTGCCAGCTAATGTGTTTGCCTTTATGTTCCAAGAAGAAAGGATGGAGGTTATCACATATCTCCTGACGTCTCACAACAACCAGCATGCTGTATCCAGTATCCTGTTTTTCCTTCTATTGCTTTCCCTCCTCAGGAAACCCTCTGCTAGTGCAAAATGGATGGATCAAATAATTCTTCTCCTTTTTCTTCACATTCCCCATTCTGCCCAGCAGAAGAAGAGGAAGTTTGGACAGTGCCAAGTGGGTGGAGGATAAATCATATTCAGATAGTCTTTCATGTGCCTGCTGTATCAAAGCCAGAAGAGTGGTAGGCGGCTTAATTTCATGCCAGAACTGCTGAAGTTCCAGACCTCTAAGACCAGAGCTTAGAGACCTTTTCTCTTCCCCTCACCTCCATCCCTTTCCCTTTCCCTTTCCCTTTCCCTTTCCCTTTCCCTTTCCCTTTCCCTTTCCCTTTCCCTTTCCCTTTCCTTGAAATTTCCTTGAAATTTCCTTTCCTTGAAATTTCCTTTCCTTGAAATTTCCTTTCCTTGAAATTTCCTTTCCTTGAAATTTCCTTTCCTTGAAATTTCCTTTCCTTTCCTTGAAATTTCCTTTCCTTTCCTTCAGTATATATACTTATTTACTCTGTTTTATGATGGGGTAACAAAGCTGAGGTGCCAGAAGGGAGTGTTTCCCCACACCCAGGCTTGGGAAAGTCCTCAGAGTCAACACTCACTCACTCACATCTGAAAAAATACTGCAAATTGCCCAACTTGAGGAGCTGCCCCAGCAAGTTCAGAATCAGGACTGATTTTCCCCAAGCATTGTGGGGGCCAAGCTAGGGCTGCTAGAGGAAGATTCTGCAGGAACAGCTCCTCTGGCACCCACGCTTGCTGGGAACTGCTACAAGTCCTCTGCTGTCACAGCTACTTACACAAGTGGAACAGATGTTGGTGATTTTTCTTCATCTGCTTTTAAAAGGTACCAGGCTCCAGCGAGCTCACACACAATCCTATGGACATTCTGCTACAGGCAGAGCACTCCTCCAGTTTATTACTACAGTGAGGGATAGTTGTACTAAATTTTTTTGTTGTTTGGGTCTGTTATTGCATTCTTCAGCAATTTTTTGCCAAGCACACAAACCAGAGTCTGGATGGGTGTTATTCCCTGCAAGAAGATTGTGGTTTTGCGATACAAAAGAACCTTAATTGTTTTCCCAGTTTACTCTTACGACATTTAAATGTAGAAACAGAAACAGTACTACACATTCCTTGACTCCTTTTTTCTCTCTTTGTAGACTTGAATGTGAAGTACACCAGGAAGTCTGGAAGCAGAGCAGCAATAGCAAAAACGGTCATATCAGTAAAAGTTACCAATACCCCAGGACAAAGTATTAGTTCTCTAAATCTGTTGTATCTTCTGCACTGGTAAAATGACACACAATCTGTTTGTATGAATAAAATATTTTGTGTGTCATCACATCTGATTTTTATTACTACACTTGTTATGATGGTCTGAAAAGTGATAATAAACTCACTCTTTGTAAATTTCTATGTTGTCTGACTAAATTAGTAAGTCAAAAAGGTCATGGAGCTAACATGGTTTTTTCAGGCTTCTCTGGGAATGCTGTGCCAGTCATCCCTAGAACAGTAAATGCAGAAACATTTATAGAGGAGGTGCTCTGAGATGACTGTGTCCTGATTTATTCTGCATATCTGAACAGCCAATTAAGGAACAGACTGAGCTCACTGATGGAAATAACCCCTGACAGAAATTCTCTGTAGTCTAGATAATTAGCAGTTATGAGGTAGGTGTTTTTCTTTTAATTATACTCTTTTGGGAATGGTTTTTACAAGTTTGTATCACAAACTGTCCAGCTCCTCTCCAAAGGGTAGATGAGGAATAGTCCTTCCTTCCTTCCTTCTTTCTGCAATTGAAAGATGAAGCAGGAAAATTTGCATCTGTATTTAGAGCTTGACAAAGTAGCAGATGATAGAGATAAAATAACAGGACAGACATGAGATAAAAATGTTATAAACAGTACTTTATAGAAATGTTAGCTGCAACATGGGTGTGAAATATAGCATGGAGGAAATGGAGTGACTGTCAGGGCTCTAGTCAGAAGAGGAACGTAAGTGTAGACACTTTTAAAAAAAATTAACTTGGTAACAGTCTGCCTGCACTTTCTTGTGAGCAATTTGAAAGCTTGTTTAAACTTTGTACCTGGATCCTGACTGTAATACACTTTGTGGGCTCCACCTTGTTCTGAGCATGGAGTAGTTTCAGATTTTGCTCGGTGGCAAATTCTCTTTGTTCAAAAGCTCCTTTAAATTTTATTTGAGGAGAGGTTTGTGGTGGGAAAATGATGCCAGTCAGGGATCTCAGTAAATATCAATACAGGAAGTGAGACATCACTGCAGGTAAGTGACTCAGAACTGTCTTAATGAATAGATTGATAAACCCTTGATTAGTCACAGCTTGGAAATGATGTACAGAAAAGCTCATTGATGCCTGAATAAGAAATCAATTTCATTTAAATACTGTATCTGGTCTCCTGCTGTTGAAAGGAAACTAGTTATCTAGAAATACTAAGAAATACTTGCTTTTATCCATCATTTAATTAACTTCAGTCTACTTTAATATGAGCCACTTCAAGAAGTTGTGGAATATAGGATAAATGATGAAAAAGGGAAAGAAATAGATTAATTATTTTCTGCCTGGCAGGTGAAGCTGATAATGTACAGGCTGTGACTCACCACCTCTCCTTATTTAAATCTGTACCCTTGGATACTGTTTGTGCTCAGCTTGTGGATGCTGTGGGAACTTCTGAAAAGTTCTGAACAAGCAACAGCTCTCAAAACCTGAGGAAGTGTGCAGATATGGTACTTACAAAGAGGCAAAACTTTTCCTCTGCCATGGGTTTGCCAAGATTGCTTCCAAGAAGCAGTGTCTTCACAAGGTAAACATGATTATTTACCAATTTACAAAGCGTAAGAGATTTGCTTTGAAGTTAAAAAACCCCCAGTTCTTATTACACATTCAGAGTTTTTTCCTGTTTGTATTTGATACTCACACTGCAAGTTTTGGCCTTTGACTCAGGAACTCTGGTGGAAAAAAGGGAGGGAAATTTTTATCTAAGTATGTTGGTTTTCAGAAAATCCCTAGATGACCTTCAGAGGTCCCTTCCAATCTCAGCAACTCTGTGGTTCTGCTCATTGCAATTAGATGCAGTGTCATTGCCTTCACTGCAGCTCCAGAGTGGAAGAAGGACTCATATACTTCCTACAAATTCTGGATTAACTTTTAAGAAGGAGGGTACTGAAAAATGCCAGTTTAGCTGTATTTGAGTGTATTATGTCTAAGGAATACTGCATTGTCATTAGTCCAGAAATTACATTATAAAATAAGTTTTGAGAACTGTGTGTATTTTTAGAGAAGACTTCCAAATATATAGCTTTTAACTACATTTGTATAGAAGGCATAGCTTTATAACTTTCAGTTACAACTCAAGACCTCCCAATCTTACAAACAATGCACTAGCAATTGTGTCAATTACCTCCAGCTGTAGCATTCCTGTGTGGCAGGAGCCCTCACCTGAGTTAGAGGGATAAGGCACTCCTACAAAAGCTGATGCTATTTAGTGCTTGTTTCTCAGGCCTGCCTTCCCCTGCAGTCAGGCAGCTGTAAAGGAGGCTGTATGTAGGCACAGCACCTGGGAATAGTCTCTGCTGGTTCTGAGGGTGGGCTAAGACACTTCCAATAATTTGTCTGCCCTGCAATGCAGCCCAGCAAGCGTGGACTCATCTTTCCTGCAGCTATGGAAGATCAGATTCAGCAGAATGAAAGGTACTTTTATAACTGTGTTCCTTAAAAAGAAGAGACAGGGACTACTGCTAACCAGGAAATGGCTAAGTATTGCAGCCTATTGTTTTAAGAAAGGCAGCTTGATTTTGGTCTTGCTTGGTGTCTGCTTCAAACTCTCAATTCAGTTGGGATCCTCTGATCCCTGTGTGGATGAAAGAAAACATGCACACTGACAACAGCTTGTGTGTTGTTTGTTTCTCCTGTTCAATTACATAATAAGGGGCAAGTAGTTTAAAGCCTAAATTTGCATTCAGAAGGAAGGAGGGCATGGTCAGGCTTTCAAAAAGAGATTGCTTTCACCCAAACTATAAAAACAAGAAAGCTTTTGCTGTTGATTGTAGAACTGCTTTTCAGCATTCAATACAACAGTTCTAAATAATCTAATACTATTATTTCGAAGGGGGAGAAATAGTATCATTCAGGAACAGCAGGTCTTAACAGATCTGTTACTAATAATTCTCTTGCCTCAGATGCAGGGCTTGGACCAGTGACCTCTAGAGAGCCTTTCTAATTTAAATTCTGTGAAATAAATAAGCTTAAGACTTACACAACAAATAGGTCAGCTGAAAGTGAGATCACCACATCACATTCAAAGATGATAGAAACTAATGGAGCATGCATGAACAATTTCCAGTGTTGAGGAAAAAATCCTTCATAAATCCAGAACTTGCAAATGTAAAACATTTTGTATGTGAATTTAGTAAGTTTAAACTGCAGTGAACACTTTTAAGATAACCTTGAATTATTTTACCGAAGTTAGAAACTGCAACATTTGCCCCCATTGACACATGCTCTTTTTTCTCCTTTTAAAAACAGTGCAGATAAATTAGTCTAGCTTCTCTGCACTCTATGGTGAGGAAGAAAGCATCCTCCATTTAGGAATAAAGCTCTGCTATCAGTAACTGAGTACCTGGGATTGCAGACCAGCAGGCACACACAGTGTGTCTCTTTACATAATCTAAAGAGCAATTTGCATTCTCCAAGTGATGGTATAAAGGCAACAGGCTGAAGCAGAGGCAGCAATAAATACGTGTGTCCTTGTTTGCCTTGAGAACATGGCAGGGACTTAGTGAAGAGCTAAGGATCTCTGGTCATAACCTCAGAGTCATGAAGAGGGGAAGTGGACCTGGCTGTGAAGGACCTACATTCCTCTCCTATTAAGTCAGTGACACTCATTCCTGAGAGGTTTTTACAAGATTCTTAGATTAAATCCCATAGAAAAAAATGAACTCAAACTGTAACAGACCAGAGTTCTACATTACCCTTAAGATAGGCAAAGGGGATGCTTATCTGGGAATAATTCTTATGACATCTGATCTTTAAGACTGGTAGCATAACAAATGAGACAAGATCATCTATGTACCTTTGAGAAAAAAATATTTATTTATAAAAATACAATGGGATCAGTTTCAGAAGTGTGGCAATAAATACAGTTCAAGGAAGAAAAAAGCATTTCTACATGGATATATTATGGCACAATAAAAGGTAAATGCACCATCAATCATGGAACTTCTGTTGGCTCAAGACTTTGTACAAGCTCCCTTTTTAGTAAGACAACTATTTCTAAGTTTGGTCAGTGTTGATAAAATGGAATGAATACACAATCACAAATGCACACTTATGTCTAATGCAGGACTTACCATTAACAAACAATACCTTAAAAACATAGCAATGATATTAAATCACTAATGAGATTATCTTAAATTTAATTGGCAAAGACCACATGTAACTTTTAGCATGAGATTCTTTTATCTCCTCTGGAGAAAAGCTGTAAATATGTAAAATGAAGGCTTAACTTGGTATGTAAAAACCTACTTAAGTAGAGATTGTGAGAATGCATAGCTCCTTACGAAACAACCTGGCTGTATGAGAGCACTCCCCCTTTCACAGTATTCCTTTTACTTCATATGCAGTTATTGTTTATGCTGTAGACTACAACTGTTACAGCACTAAAGGCAACTAGACGGGGAAAGGGCAGAGAAAGGAGAAAGGAATGTATGTAAGGCAGTATTTCTTCAGGTACATTAAGCGTAGTGTGTAGGAAAGACAGGGAACAATTCCACAAGGCTAGTTTCGTTCTTACTGAATAAAATAATGGACTAATACTGAACTTCCAACGCAAAGCTAGTAATCAATGCCCTGGTCACTGTACTGCCCATGGTAATCTCTTTGATAGTCATCTTGGTACTCTCCGTGATAGTCATCTGGGTATTCTGCCTGATAATCGCTATCGCTGATTTCAGACCCGTTAGTTCCTGTTCCTTGGCTGCCGTTATGAATGACAGGTTCTGTGGGGGCAGCACAGTACTTGGGGTCGTACACTTGCCGTCCAAGCCCATACACACTCATTCCCTTCTGTGAAGCTACTTTGTTGGTACCCATTTGTAACGAAATAGTTGAGTTATCCACAGGTTGTAGTATGTGCTTCTGATCGTAGATGTCTCTCCTGGTACCTGGTGCCAGCATACCAGCCTAACAAAACAGGATTGTAGAGGTTCAGTAAGAAGGTCAAGAGCTGTGATTACTAGATTTATGATTTCAACTAGTATGCCTCCCTGAAAGTGCTGAGAAGTAGGAATTAAAATAAAACAAAACACAGCACAGTAACATGTGTTCACTAGTAGGTAGGTCACAGAAGGAAGTCCTTGCAGAAAGGTCCGGTTTACGTTCCTCTTTGGAAAGAATATACTAAATATTCTGACTAAGGTAGTGCCCATAAGCAATTTCTTTTTTGACTCTGTCTAGTTAATACTTAAAATGAAGTTACTGTTTTCTCCTGGTATAACACTGCCAGCAGGAAATTCTAGAAGCACTGGGACGTTTTTATGCCTTAAGACATTGAGCACAGAACACATTGGTTACGGTAAGAGAGTCAAGTTCCTCAATTACTGCATAAGAGCACAGCTGAACTGTACCCACTCACTGCTGCCTGTTAGACTCTGCTACTGGGCACCACTCCAGGCTCTCCTGTCCCACTGGGCTGAGAGCTGTGTCCATCCTGCATGTCACACACAGTCCTGCTTACCTGACTGGCTCCTTTGTTAGTGCCCATCTGTAGACTAATCGTTGTCTGGTCAAATGGCTTATCAGTTTGCATTTTTGGATCATAAAGGTGTCTTCTAGTGCCATAAGCAGTCATGCCTGCCTGACTGGCACACTTGTTGGTGCCCATCTTTATTGGGGGAAGGAAGAATTGGACAGAAGAAATTATTTTTATTTGTACATTAAGCGTAGTCTAAGGGGAAAAAAAGGTAACTGTGATGGCTGAACAAAAAACAAGTAATTTCAGTGCTTGTTTTCCTCATGTAGTTTGATCACTACCTGTAATAAATTACCCTTTCTCCTTACTGAGTTTCAAAATGAAAAATAAAGGCAACTGTCATCCTAAGGCATTTCAGTGACTGTCATTTGCCCAACTGCATTGCAATTGGAATGGATGCATCCCTCAAAATGTAAAAAGTACCTTTTACCTTGGAGAGTAATAATTCATTTAAACTGCCACAACTTCTCTACCACAGGACTTTTAAAATTTTACTTTGGCTTTTATGATTACTAAGGAAAGAGGAGAGGAAAAAAAAGTTTCTACCATACAAATAACTTTAACTATCCAAAGACTCCTACTTTAAAACCACCTTAAAAGACAGAGATGATGCTGCTAATATTGGCTGTTCCTCTCCTCATCACTCTTACAGCAGATTTAAAACAAACCAACCAACCTTACAGGCAGTGACTTGAGCTTATAAAGCCAATCAACTGCTTACAAGAATTAAAACCTCATTCCTCCTTCCATGATAATATATTGTTATTCGGCACCTGGTTTAGCATAAACAATGGATCAGTTAATCAAAGCAAGAAAGTTGTTCTCAAATGTAACAAATTAACAGCAAACTTGAATTTCCTACTTACCTGCAGGCCAATTACACTTTGACCAGCTTTTAGTTTTCCTGCATCAAAACTTCGTGCTTGTTTCTCTGCATATTTGACACCAATATCAATTGTAGTATGAAAACCTTTAGTTTTTGCCTATTTAGGGAGAGGGAAAATAGAACATTCAGTGTTTGGAATGTATTTTCTGTCTCCACACCCTAAGCCTGGACTCTCAAATGATGCCACAAGCAGGTCTATCTCCATGAGACTGTGTGTCAGGGCTGAGAGAAGGTACCAGTTCCCTGCACCATTTGAAGGTGGCACTCCAAAGCTACCCGAGTCAAAAGGATATTCTGGAGGGATTAGTGTTCTCCTGTGAGCCTCCCCCGTTCTGTGTATGCACATGGAAGCAGTCAGGAACCCTCACTGAACTCTAAGCCTTCCCTGGGGCACGTGGGAACACACAGCCCTCTGAAGTGCAACCTCTGCAGCATCTCAGACTCTCAGTACTGTCTGTCCTCTCCTGACAGGCTGGATGCTGTTTTCTGTATTTGCATGGGTTGTAAGGGTGCATATGAACTGGCATGTGGATTTGGGCCAACTCCAGGGGTATAAATACTTACCAGACCTGCCAGTGCCACTAGAGTAGTCTGTACTTGAGTCATATTTCCATTTTCAAAAAGATCATTTGCTTCAAAAATATCATGTGGCTTCATGCCGTAGACTTGGATGGCTTTGATAAAATTCCCAATGTTCTCCAGCTAAACAGAAACAAAAAAGCCAGTTTTCTACACTGTTTCAAATCAGAAATTAAGTAATTTTAAAGCCTTCTGGCATTGGTTGGTTTGTTTGTTTCACTCAAGTTCTTTGCCTTGTGCAAACTGGATGAAACAGTTGGCACGATTAAGAGTGACTGGTGGGAAGTCTGGGATTATTTTTTGTTAGTTTTAATACTGATTTAAGAAAACAGACTAAGAGATTATCCAGCCTGGTATCTCTCCATCAGTGAGTACCATATACTTTGTTAGAGTGGGCTTTTATAAGACTTGTCTCAACTGTCTGTCCATTCCAAGAGAAATTCTAATCTAAAACCTGCTTCAAAATTAGAAAATGTGACATAGTATCCATGCTATTTGACTTCAGCAACTGATAATTTTGAATAAAATAAAACCATAACTGTGTGAATGGAATCATTGTATGGACTGAAGGCAGCATCTTGCTCACCTCCTGGGACAAATAAGCTTTGGGATTTATTAGCACGTTTTAGCACTATGTGCTGTAGAAATTGGAAAGCAATACAGAATACAAAGAGTAGGGACTGAGTCTCTTTCCTTCTGAAGTCTTAAGAGGTATTAAAACTTAAAAAAAAAAATCCTCTCCCTTATCTAGAAGTGTTCAATGCCAAGAAAACAAGGAGGCTGACAGAACAGTATCAAGCTAGACCCAGCAACAGCAAAGGCAGTAACTCCAGGCAGCAACCCTTCCAATGCTTGTTCCAAATGCACGTTGCAGCCTCTCCAGACACCTTCTCAGGAGGACACTTCATACAGAGATGTCTAAGTACAGGCAAGCTGTTGACCTAATACCTTGCAGTACTGCCTGGATGGAAAACTCAGTTGTGATTTAATAAAAAGAAAACTTTTTTTTTTAAACTGGGAAAAGGCCTTGCTATAGGTCTCTAGATTGTTCTTCCATCTGGCACTTCCCTGAACAGCTAAAGCACTGCTATTAAACACAGGTACTCAACTGCCATTGATGAACCACCTCAGCTGTAGCTGCGTTCTATTAAACACTGTTCATGTCTGCAGCATCCTCAACTCTTGGATATGTATCACACGTAAACTTGGTGCTACTAAGATTTAAGATGTACCATTTTCACAGCAAATTTGTTAATACAGAACAAAAGTATTGTTTGGGGGGTTCAAGGGGTTAGAGGTGTAGTTCTGAGGTTGTTTTTTTTTTGTTTTACCTGGTGCCAATTTAGTTTTGATTGATTAATTTTCTTCACTGATCCTGGCTGCAGCTTATTTATAAGCCTGGGGAGGTGAAAAAGAGGGAAATGCTTAAACAATAAATCTCATCCTTATACCATCCGTGCAGGCATTATATAATATTTTCACTCATGCTTTATTAGTTGCATTAGTTTCATCAAAATGGTTAATTTGGTTCATACAGTGGACTAGCTCAGTTCTCAGGTCTCACAAATCTAACAGACTGTAAGAATTTTTGTGTGCCATTTGATTACTATAGAAATGAGCTATGCCACTAAATTTAGAAACACTTAGAAATCTTAGCTGTAATATAAAGGAGATTTAAGTATTCATTTTTCCAACAGTTTCCAAGAAGTTGTCTCCCACCCTACAGTCAGCTATCTTTGACTGTAATTGTTGCTGTCTTTTGAAGAGCAATCTTCAGAAAGTCCCTTCTTAGTTCCTTTAAAGTAGAAAACTCCTAAAAATAAGGTTTCTTAATAAATGCTTACTCGCATAAGATTATGCCATCTTTTAATCCCAGTTGAAAGTTTGCACCAATACTCAGCCCTGTAACCTCTTCTATCCAGTTACGCAGATCTTCTTCTATCTGGGGGTCATATTTCAGGGCAATCTGTAACACAAGCAGTCATAAAGTTACTTCAAGAGAGAACTCTCCAACTCTTCCCAACCCCAATTCCATTTCAGAGTATGCTATAGCTGTCATCCAGTAATTTTATTGCTGGATTTTTAAACTGTATTTCATACATCAGAGTACAGATGTAAGTACTTTATCCCTTTAACTATAATTTTCATGGCTTTAGTAAAGGTCTGTTTGGAAAAAGCACTTTTAGGCATGTAGCAGTTTTTCCTTGAGTAAGAATTCCTGGAGCTCTTGAAAAGTCTTTTGACAGCTGCAGAGGAATGATTTTTGAAAAAATATTCGACCCAACTTGTACTTTGGCAGGAAGTAAGGAAGGGAAATAGTATATTATGAACAGAATTCTGAATTGCCATGCCATCAGTACTACTGCTCACATGTAGATTTCTACATGAGAAATTTTATATAATATATTTGAAGTTATTCAGATGAAGATTATAGTGGGTTTGCTTTTATAGCTAGTTTATGATTAATGGAGATGACCTAGTAAGTTTTTTCCTTGTTGCTACAACACTAAGAGTTATCTCACTAGGGATTCTGGGGGCTGTGTGTGTGTATGTGTCTTGGTTTATCATTAACCTTTAGTATCCCTGTTATTTCTTTTCTCTTTGACCTTCCTGGAAGACTCTTTTGGAATAAACTGTGATCTCATATTTTAACTGCAAAGGAAGAAAACCTGCAATAATCTTTGAAGTTTAAGGCATCAAACAGAGGCCCAGAGTTGTTAGCAAGATGACTTAAAAATTCATTTTCCAGATGCTCAGACTTCACTGCTCTGTGTCTAAGTTTATGCTTCAGTCACTAGAAATCAATCCATGTGAAAGGAATGCTTAAAAGCAGTGAACTTCAACACCACCAGCTGTCAACAGCATCCTTGTTCTTTCACTCTGCCCTTTGTTCCCTTCCCCTGATTGCAACAAAAAGCAGCTCCAACTTCCTTCAGGCTACACCTGTCACCTTTGCAATCCTTCTCAATAATGGCCAAGTTGGACAAAATGGATTCTGTCACTGAAATCATCACTACTTTTTCTGCAAACAAAACAAGTTATCTGAGCACAAGGCTGTGTGGGACAAATAACCTCCACTGGTGCAGAGGTTGGCAACACTTCCACCTTCATTAGCTGTCCTGCATGGGTCACTGAGCAAGGTGGGAAGGGAGGGAGCTACTGTGAGAAACCCAGCAGGCAAGCACAGAATGTACCTGCAGCTTTTCTAGCACGTGGGAAGTCTGCTCAGCTACACCAGTTGCTTACAAATGCCTACCAAGAAACTCGTGTACAGCCACTCACATTAGATCAAAATGTACATTTGAGACTTTTTACATATAGTTTTAAGACTTCAGCCAAGAAAGGCCAGCTATTAGCAGCTATATTTATACTGAAGGAGATTTTAATTCCAACATATCTGAATTACTTGGATAGAGGCAATTGCTACATTTTGGCTAGCATTAGTAATCCCTGACTCCAAACTGACCAAACTACAAATTACAGTACTCTGTTCCCTATTAATTACAGTATTCTGTTTCTTCTAAGGGGAATGGAAAATTCCTGTATCTCTGGCTTTACTTCAAAAACTTGTCTGAGTAATACTTATTTTCCTTAGACTATTTGTAATAGTAGTGCTGTGGTGCCTTAGTTACAGATCAGGATAATGGACTATCCCATTCCTACATTCAGATGTTGACTAAGGTGTAAAATTCTGTGCAGCATTCTGTACAAGATGACAAGGAAAATGTCATGACTTTATTTTTTAGTAACACCTTTTGGATATTAGCTAAGATTAGAAGCAGACTAGAAAAGTTAACTGAAAGTCACAGCTTCAAAGGACATGGCTGTGGTCTCATCTCTTGGGTGGCACAGAGCCCCCCTTGCACCTCCCTTAAGTTTAGCACAACAGCAGCACAACCACATTCATTTCCAGTGATGGTAATAATAGCAAGGGATGGGTAACATCTTGAAAATGGTGTATGAAGAAGTCAGCTGTCATCTTTCTCCTTCCTAACCCAGTGATTAGCTTACAGTTGACTTTTCATGGATATTTTTATTTCCTATGGAAGCAAAGCTTATGTGATCACAGCCTTAACTTGTCTCCCCAGTAACATCTGGCAGGCCCCAACTAGCTTGTTCAAAATTATAGAAAAGAAGCAGTCTTGGACAGAATTGAGTCAGTTAGATTTTGTGTGAAAATAAATATATATGCAAGGGAGAAAGATACCAAAATATCTTCCCCAGAAGACTGAATTGTAGCATTGTACTCTTCTTACACATTAGAGAACCTATTAAAATCTTGCAAAAGTGACCTCACTGACAAAACCTTAAATTACAGGTAAGACATACAGGTATAATTTACAGGTAAGACATACAGTGTATAATTTATTTCTGTACCCCACTTCAAATGAAGGAACAGGATTTACAGAAAGGCTAGAACTTCCTATTTTGATGCTCCAGTTAGGAGACAGCAGATAATTTGGGCTGGTCATTTGTATGCTGACAGCTCATACTGTGATAAAATCACCATTCTAGCATGCATGTGGGTACAAGCAGGGGTTGAGCTAATCTCCTCCACAATTCTTTAGTTATGTACACAGTGAACATTGTGCTTTCTGAAAATTTAGGCAGTTTCAGTGTACCTTAAAGACAGTGTTAGCCATCCTGCAATTGAAATCTTCTGGAATAGAACTGGACTCGTGTTTCTGCCACTTAACTTATTTTTAAACACTTATTAAAAAAAAAAAGGAAATTCAGTTTGTGATCATACCACCAAGAGACATAGTTTAAAAATTAATCTTTTCCCTCCCACTATTAAAAAAAAAAAGTAAATATGGAAGCCAGTAAGAGTGAGAACCCTAAAGACTTCTGCAAGTGTGGCTATTTTAATCTTTCTTGGCAAGCAAAAATAAAAAAAGGCAGAAATTTTCCTCATTTAATAGTAAGTGCATTCCATATGTGAGATTACAACTGAACATTAAATTGCTGACCCCATTGCTTGGGGACCTTAGAAGTAATCAGGTGGAATTTTATCACTTCTGAAAAATATTTACTTTCTGTTGGAGTACTTTACCATGTGTTCAGATCTTGAGCTTTTCAAGAGGTTTTAAATTGCCCTGGGGTATCACTACAGTGGTTATCTAGAGATAGGAAGTAAAAAACACTTATACACATGATAAGAGTTCTTATTGCCACTAAAAGCATTATTTTTGTTCTGATTTTTGAGCTGGTGGGAAACTAAGTTACAAAATATAAAAATTGGTGCTCTTTTCTCTGCAAATTATATTCAATCTACCTGAAAAGCTAGAGATGTGGAATCTTTTGAATCAGGCTTTAAACAAGTGAGAAGGGATTAAACAGGGAGAGTGACCGGTCAGATACTACCAGAAACAGACATTATGCTTATTCTGGAATCTTAGCTCTTCTATTCCCAATGGCACAACCACAAGTTATGTAACACTCTTACTGAATATTTCATATTTTCCACATGTGGATATCAGAGATGTTCCCAGTTTTCCTTTGATTGCTATCTATGAAGTGAAGCCAGAGGCTTTGATATGAATGTAAAAAAGTTATGTCTTTTTCCATTACTACTAATCAAAAATATGCCAACATTTGATCCTTTATGAATACTGGACCTTCATGGAAGACACTTAAATCTTACAAGTCTACAGCAAAAGAAAATACTGTCTACTGAAGATGAAAGCAGTAGCTAAGCAGCTTCATTCAAAGTATCATCAGTGCCATGAAAAAACCCCTACAGTTTCAGAATACTGTAGAAAAGATTCAATTGTAGCAATGGATATAAGATTTTACAGAACTTTAATATAAGATAGCAGGAGGCCAACTGTTCATTTCTTTCTTCTGACAAATGTTGAAAGAGACAAAGTTGTCGATGTTGCTTTTTCTGTTGATGCTTCAGGGATACAGGTTTAATAGAAATATCTTTGAAAGGAAACTAATGTTTATACAGGTGGTCAAAATTATAGGTGATCCAAGGTTGTGGAAGGAAAAGGATGGGTGTTACTTGCCTATGACAAACTGATATACATGTGTTTATGCCAATGTATGCCCCAGGCTGGAATCCTTGGGTTAAACTTGATTCCTCTGGCAACTTCACACCTGGATCCTCACTCCTAGTTCTGTTCAGGTTAGACTTTCCTGTTTGGGAGATCTTAGAGTGTAAAAACCCTCCCTCCATGAGTAGTACAGGGACAGTAACAATCATCACTATTTTTATCAAGCTCATGAATTCCTGGACGCTAGCAAAGTTCTGCTGGCCAACTTCAATGATCTGTCTGCATGTCCCTTGAAGTTACTCAGTGTGCCTGTAGCATGTTTAGTTTGAGTGATGATGTTAGCCAGTACTTCACACCATAACTGATATCATATGGACTTTGAGTTGTCCTTTTATACTAATCTTTTCCAAATTACACAGTACACACTGTACGCTAAGGGCTACGTGTATGCCAAATCTCCAGTTTGAGAGTTCAGCTGGCTATATTGCTGCTACTCTGGAAAAATACTGTAACAGGATCTCAAGGAAGAGTTTAAGCACACTGCACTACTTTTTACACTGGGACTAGCAAACACAAATCTTACTAACTTAAAAAGCAGGTATAAAAGATAAAACTTATGAAGTGAAACATCTTGTCATAACAGCTTGCACTTCTTGGTTCTGATGAAATTTCTAGTTAAAGCTGCAGGCTTCCTGCCCTCTCCAGCAGGCGTCAAAGGTTCAATGTGCAGCATGCTAAATTTCAAGTACTAGTAGGCATTTGAAAAAACTGCTCTCAAGTCACAAGTTTCAACCAGAAAAGCATGGGCTTGTCAAAGTACATCAACAACTCTATTATAGGAACTGTGTTTGCTGACAAAACTTAAGATGTATATACATATAAAGCTGCAGCAAAGTAGGTTGTACATTTTGGTTTTCCAAGGTAAATAGTACAGGGCCATGTACAGCAAGAGAAATAACCAGGACTTCACTCCAAGATAAGATAGCATAGGAAGAGGTTACATATATGCTTTTTTTCACCAAAGTGTACAGAAAAATAGGTAGAGCCCTGAGTTTTGGATTTTAATGTTCTTCATAGGGAGAAATTTGGTATGGCCCATATTCTTGCTTAAAGTGACACAAAATTACTAAATTTTCAATTAAAAAACAAGATTGAGTAGAGGAAGCTTACTGAATTTTTAGTAAGTATAGGAGCATATTCATCTTGTACAGAATTTAATCCATGTCTAGCCAGAGGGTTTAATATTAATTTTACTTTTACACATTTAGATCATAAACTACTGAAAGCAAAAAAAAAAAAAAAAAAACCAAAAAATGAAAAACTCCAGGTTTTAAGAACTAAGGTTGTACAGTTTCAATTCTAAGCAGCAGTTTGTTCCTGCATCAACTTTTCAATCTTTATTAATTCAGAACTGTCTGAGTGAAACTGAATTGCTGTGGTTTCAGTGTTGCCTTTGCAAACAGCCTTTGCACAGAAATAAGCACTACCTTCAGCTGCGATTTGTCCTGCTGAGGCCAAAGATACCAATGCTGATACTTCTTTTTTATTTGCTTGGCACTAGTTTGTGATGAAATCTTTTTCTTCCCCCTTTTAAGGATTTATGATGGTTTGGGGAAAGATGAAAGCGAAATTCTCTCCTGGTACCAAGGCAGAAGCAGCTCTTGACAGCCCTTACTGCTCGGAAGTGGGAGTCAGGCAGACCACAGCCAGTCCCAAATTGTTATGCAGAATTCTTGTTCATCACCTGCTGTTCCAGAACACACTTTTGAATCACCTACTTAAAATTTACACAGGAAAATACCTGGGAGAAGGAAAGTGTTAAGAGCTTAGTGGCTATGTGACTAACCAAGAAAAAGGCACAGAAGAGTAAATTTTTCTCATTAGAGAAGAGGGAGAAGAATTTTTTTTTTTTTAATTATACAAGCAAGCTAAAACTTTCTGGTTAAAATTCTATGGTGTAAACAGATTACTGTACATATCTAATCTTCAGTTTCCAAGGCGACAGAGTGGCAAGGACATAATCACTGATTATTTAGTCATAGCATAAATTAATAGCACATTCTGTAAGTTGAGCCAGGGAACCCAAGAGTGGAAAAATAGAAAGTTTTGGTTTTTACTGAAAGTGGGTAAGAAGAGAAAGTGACAGGGTACCAAGGTGATTGTTGAGGGGAGCTTGCCATTTGAACTACCAACCCAATGAGCTCTCATCATAAGGACAAATTAAAATTTCTTGTTAACTTCATGTATGTTGACCTGGATTGCATGCAAAAGCAAATGTCAGAGGAGGCATATTTGTGCACAAGAACCCCAAATGTAACAGGAATGTGACAATCCAGACGAAAACCAAAGAGGAAAGTACTTCAAAAACTCAAAGCCACCATTCAGTATGCCCTGGTATTTGAAGATGCATTTTTTTCTGTCATTACGGACTGTTGTACAGAAAGGCAGAGAACACTGCATTAACATTACCACTGAAAGATCTCACTATATCCCAAAATGCTACTTAGCACAAAAATTTTACAGCTGTATCCATTTTGCTTAATATTCAACGTATTTTTTTTTTATGTGTAGCGTAACTGATACCCTGCCAACATCTCACTGTTTTCTCTGTAAATCAAAATTTAGTCTACAGTCTTTAAAGAAGAGATGGATAAGCATTAATCCAAAATTCCTGGCATTCTTCCCATAGGCACCAGTTTAAACTCTGTGAAGTGAGAACAAACCATGTCTCAAAGTTTCCAAGTCATCTTACAAGTACAGATACCTGCAGTTATGCATGGTGCTTGTTGCCAGATCAGCTGGCTGGAAGAACTGAGAGTTCTACTCCCTGGCTGTCCAGTAGGATTTTATGATATCTTGCAAGCTATTCAAGAAGCCAGTGCTACCATCTCTTTCCCCAGAGTGCACCAACAACTCGGACACACGCCTGCCCCTGGACTGAATGCTGCTTCCCTCTCATTCTCAGCAGCTACTGCAACACCCTCACTTCTTCAAACATGTTCTCAGTTTTTCTTGCACTTTTTGCTCTTATCATATTTTGCCATAGTCACAATTTTCTGGCTTGTAACTCCAATTCTTCTTAGCCATCAGCTTCCACTGTCAACTATAGCACCTTCTGGTCATGCCACCACACTTTTTACTTCCTGGTATCAAGTTCCTTTGTTCTGCTTATTTAGTCTGTATATTGCTGAACTATTTCTATTTCTTCACAGAACATGGTTCCAGTAGTATCCACTATCTATTACTTTAAACCACTGATGGCTTTTGTTTCAAAAAACCACCGGAATGTGAAATTTGTTCTCAGCTAAGACACAGCTGATCCAACCCAATGGACAAAAGCCTGTTAGTCCCTGATGGGAACGTAATTCTCCTTGCTTTGAAACCCACCCCCAGTGTGACTGATATGACACAGCAAATCTGGACAGGCTCTGACATCACGAGCAGTAGTGTCTCCTGAGACAATACACTGAGTGCTGCATGGAAAAACCTGGTAACCTGACAGACATCAGTGATGCCTAGTTAACCTTCTTTTGTGGGGGAAAGGAAAAAAAAAATCATACAGAATGATCTGGTGCGTAAACAGAAAAAAATTCCAAAGCATCTGAAAACAATTTAGTTTTTCCAGTAGTAACCCAGGAAGCATCTCCTGAGACAACTGTTACTGTAACTCTGGTGGAACAGTAGTTCTCAAAGCCTAGAAGGAGCCTGCAAGCAGAAACAGTAACATCAATGATCACTCAATCTTTCTCAGAATACCTTTCTCATCTATTGCTACTACAGAAGCCCAGGAAATTATATATTCTTTCAAGTTTATTCACTTTTCTCCCCAATAGAATGGTTTTCAAACACGTAATTTTATAAGCAAACTATATTGTAACTCAGTAGCCCTTTCCCAAGGCCCAGCTGTGTTGACAAGTCTTTCAAATTTACCTTCCAAATAGGACTGCAGAGTCTGATTATTTCATTCTCTCTCCACACCTTTTTTCTTCTCTTCAAATCCTCTTCACTTACCCAAACCAGAGTAATTGTGTTCTGCAGCAGCAAGCAGGTAACTGGAAACTCAAACATACCTCTCAGAAAAGTTGGCTAAAGAAAGCTGAAGTCTGCCACCGCAAGTGTTGCTGTAGAAGTTACTCAAAATGCCCATTCCTTCTGCCTCTCCAGCAAAGGCACAGTCCATGCTGCATTTTCTCAGCACTTTTTCCAAGGTAAACCTCAAGACTCTCCTCTTACGGCTCTAATCTGCCCCCACCCAGTGGGCTCAGGTACCCGATTCCTGGTTGCCAGCTGCGCGGGCAGCACAGGCGGGACTGGGAGATGAGCAGCGGAGCGGGCAGGCGCCGCGGTGACAGGCACTGCCCGGTTAGCAGCGCCCGGCTGCCTGTCAGCCTGCCCGACTGAGCTCCATGGACTCACGTCAGCTGAACGCGCTCACTGAGGTGCCCTCACTCATAAAGAAAACACAGATTCCTCTCATTCTTACCATCCTTGCACGTAATGATTCAATCTGGCCTTTGAAAGACATGATTTCTTGATAACTTCCCTAGCTGCTTCTAGCTACTAAGAGCTACCTAGATTTATCTTTCATAAAGGTACTAGATCAAAGTCTTTCAAATCAAAGTCTTTCAACTCATGCATAGCATGTTTTTCTGGCTGAGGTAATTTTCCCCATTGCTAGTTTTCTTAGCAGAAGCACAAGTAGTGCATATTTCACACCCTAAGCTTTAGAAGACTTGTCTATCAACAGCTTCATACTCTTGTTTTGCTTTACCGCCAGCAAAAATATTGCAAGAATGAACTTGGCACAAAGAGTGAAAGACAATGATAACCTGCTGCTCCTGGCCCTCCACCTCACCCCCTCCTGGGTATATTTCTGACCAATTAAAGTTCAGTAGGTGATGCACAAGGTTGATTATAATCCAAGAAACATTCAAAAATATTTTGGATTTGGCCCACTCAAAGACAAGTTGTGCTTTTAACCACATAAAAAGTGTTACAACAGTATTTTTTTTAAAGGGTGATGGCCATAAACACGTTAGAAAATGTTTATTTAATTTTCTAATAATATACATCTTAAGAAATCTAAGAAAAGTAAGACAAAGTGAAAAAATTTACGATTACATGAACTTCTAGTTCAACCTTTTATTTAATGAAAATATCGTTTTAGTAATGTACAAATCAAGTCATAAGCCTGCTGCACTGGAGTATATCAGTAAAGAAGAAAGGACAAGTGAGAAAGGAGAAAAGACAGTCAAACTCCAAAGTAACAAGTTCTGATTCAATACCCTGTAGAAACTTTCAAAGCACTATTTTTCAGCAATTCAACACAAGCAGAAAGAACTGCTGGCACTGCAGGGGGTGGGTAGGAGATGTACCTACACACTGCATCCAAAGCTCAGGATGCCACCAGGCAAGTTGTGGTGTCACTGAGCTGCACTCCTGAATTGAGATACGTTTGAAGTACCCACCCAGCAGAATGTGTGGGCAAGGCTGCGCTGCAAATGACTGTGAGAGGTCTCAACCCTCAATTATTTAAGGTTCCATTATTGTTCCACAGAACAAAATGCTCAGGTGCACTGACTGAACTTTAACTTTGTTAGTTATATTTTGTTCCAATTCTGTTCTATTCATTCAGAGACCAGTGGTTTATCGCTGATATTTAATCTCACAATCTTTGTTTACTTTTCTATTAAAACCAGCTAGATTCTTTCAAACAGAAGTAGCTTTCCATATCAAAGACATTTTCATACCATCATTTATTAATGATAAAGGCTGCCATCAAGACAGACCATAGTAAAAAGGCAATAGTCTTTATTTTCTTCAAAAGCTACTTGTACATTTTACTTGTATAGGGCATGATTAATACAATGTCAGCAAGGTAAGAGAACAACTTCTTGCAAAATTAAGCAAAGAGCATTTAGTCTTAGCACACCAGATACGTGCCTGAACTACACATGCTTCATTGACTTAACAGAGTATTGACTTCCAATTATGATATATAATGGAACTTCTAATTGATCCCCTGCAGTGTTATGAAGTGAACCAAAGCAGTGGCAGCTCAGGCTGGTCACGCAGTGGGAACCTCAGCAGGAGCTGCAGTACAGGTCCTGCTCCAACACATCCTTCTGCTTGGTGTGTACTGGCCTGAGCTCTGACTTGTGTTCTGCCCATGCTCAACACAGAAGGGACATACTCTGCTGGGGTCCATGTCAGCAGCAAGGCAGGAGCTGCTTTTCACCACGAACGTTTAACTATAATCAAATCCCTTCCACAATGCATGTGTATTTGATGCCTTACCTTCTTCTGTGAAGGCTTCTAGTATATAGTCAACTGATTAGGGACGATAGAAAAATACTTTTTAATTAAATTATTCTTATTCAAGCAAAACCAGGGATACTAAGATAATGTTGTCTATAAATAAGAGGCTGTAGCAGTGGAAATATCAGCAGGAAAGCAATATAACAGCAGAACTTTCTTAGCAGGAAAGCAAAGTAATGTTTTTGCAATAGGAATGTCCAGTTTTATCCTGGGAAGAGCCATGGTACAAACATGCAAAGCCAGGCAAGAAGATTTGTTTAGAATCCATCTATAATTCAGACAGCTAGGATTTTCAGTAGATCAGATTCCATCTTCATGCAAGCATTTCAGAGCAGCAAGAAAGTGCAGAAATATTTAGGCAAATACTTGGTATTCAGGTCCTGTTTGTATGCACAAGCCACATACTGTTTCACTTCACTGTACCTCTTAAGGATTACTCGGTAACCAAAAGGTTGTCTAAATAAAGGTCTGCCTAAAAAAAGTCCTCAAGAAAAACCCTGTGTAGACCCCAGAACACAGGGCTGAGTCTTGGAAGGGAAGCAGCAAAGGCACCGAATGGTTGAAATCTGGTTTCCATGAGTGAGCAAGTATGAGTGACCAGGGCAAGCTCAGGCTGCCAAGGCTTAAAGCCTGCTTGGCCCAGCTGCTGGGACGGGGCAAGGCGCTGGGGACAGTCCAAGCAGGGCACTAGACCGTGGCTGTGACAGCAGCACTTCGTCCTCGCTCTAGTGGCCCTCCCTTACTGCCAGCTCCTCCCGGGGCACCGGCGCCCGCCAGCCTCTGCCAGTTACACATCCAGAACAGCGTCCACTTCGGGTAAGAGACAGTTTTGTACAAGCAACAAGAAGTTTGATTATGTTTCCCCTCTAAATATCAACTAAAATCTGCACTGGTTTGAGGAGGAGAAGGAGGGGTAAAAAAATGGGGGGGGAGAGGGGCGAGTGTGGTGGGAGGAGGGAAGGGTTACTGTGGGTTTATAAAAAAACCTAAGTCCCAAACATAGAAGCACCCACCTGAAGAAAGTCAAAACAGTTTTTGAGAAAATCTCTGTCATTCAACCCCACTAAATAGAAACAATGACATAAGTTACTATGAGGCATTACTTCAGAACCAAATGTATTTACCCAAAATAAAGTATCTGCTGCTGAACATTAGCTATACAAGTTAACAGTTATTTAGAATCAGATACTTACAAAAAGCATTTTTAAGCAAAAGAGTCCCTCCTAAAGAAAAAAAGAAGGATTTTTCACATGATCTCACTTAGAAAAAATCTGTTTCAAATTGCCCTACGTGTCCTGGCCTCGAGCCCATTTTTACTGAAGGCCTTTCCTGTACAGTTCCATAGGGGATGGGAATCTCTACAAAGTTTGCCTTAAAAGGACGTGTCAGATGCCCAGTGTACACCGTGTTATGCAGCTACAGAAGCTAACAATTCTGAGTACAAAGAAGTTTCTATCCTTCATTCTCTGAGGCAAATTATAAACTATTTGCAGGCAAGAAAAAGCATCCAAATTAATGTTCTGTCAAAAAAAAGACATGGTGAGACAAAAATCAGTGATGTGCTTCTATCCCACAAGAATGTGTGCATCCATCTATCTTCTATGGGTATTGACTCAGCAACAGGACTATAATAAGTATTTTTCTCCAAATTTTAAACTGTCTAACCCTGAAACCACACGAAGAGCACATTCATTTGTAAATTTTAAACAAGCAAGCATTACTGTAATGCAAATCATAGTTTTTATTTTCTGAGGCTGCTAATCCCATTTAATTGTCATGACTGTCAAGCTCTATTTGCTTTCTTCAGAAGTATTCTAGTCATAGAAGGTACACTGTGAGCTTGCATTCAAAGGATGCAAAATACTTAGATCCTTAAAAATTAACCTCAGCAAGTTTCATTATTTTCTATCACCAGTGTAAGATTTACTAAAAGTTTACTAATCCACCATAAACAAGGTCACTGTAATACATTTTATACATGGACAGAAAATGCTTTAAATTTGAAAGTGCAGACACAGGGTGCTTGCTAAGGTTAAACGTAGCTGAAGTTTCAGCAAACGTCCTCACTGTTCATTTACTTGTGCCCCGTGCTGGTGCAGCACTGGCAGCTCTGCCTGTGCTGTCCCCACACACAGCAGCAGACCCGTGAGGGGCTCCACCTCTGCCTTGATGTTCATGAGGCAGCAGGAGCTAATCCTGGCTATGCCATGCCACTCATCACCTTCCTCCTAGAGAAAATGGTGTAAGATGAGAGGCAGAACTGGGAATGACACCCCTCACCCAGAGCTCAACACGGGCAGTGACACCTGCCCCGCAGCTCAAGCACGGCCTGCGCGGCTCCACGCCTCAGGTCTGAGGACTCCAAAAGACAAGCGCCAACTGGGCAGTCAAGTGTCAATATTCTCTGGGGACTAAAACCACTGCGCAAAGGAGGCCAACTCCCACGTCACTGGTTTACAGCAACAACTGCCACATGTCCCTGGGGCAGCCACTTCCACACATCTGTCTAATCTGCGACACTGGGGACAGGGCCTGTCTTCCAGGTGGGGCTGTGCGAGGCTCCCCAAGGCAAATCTCCTTGTTTGTGGGCTCAGGCAAGCGCCCAGAACAGGCATGGGTGTGACCATCCAAGCTGCTGGCAAGAGAAGTGTTTCCATGGCAAATCACTCGCCTCTGCTCATGGTAAGAGATGTATCCTTGCTAGGAACTGTCAGCCCAATGCTTCGGAGGTTCCATCACCACCAGTCTGCACCTCTTAGCAGGGCTACTGACTGCTGCTGTAGTGCTAATACTTCTCTTGAAGTAGCCACAGAACTGGAAACCTAAACCTGATCGTGCCCAAGAGAACTGACCTGAGACTGTAACAGTGGTAAATGGATTAGACACACCAAGGTGGAGTAGGCACACTGAGATAGACAGTATAGGATGAAGATGAGTGGAAACACTGTAGTTAAGATTCTCCACTGCTGGATTACCTTCCTTGCTTAACAACAACAAAAAAATCTAATTAATGTGCATTAATACCAATTCTCAATGAGTATGAGAACTCTTCACACACAGGACCTAACACTAGGAGAATACAAATTAATAGGTTACTACAGCTTAATAAAGCCAGTGATTCGCTGTGTTTCTTTAAAAAAAAAAAAAAAATCCTTTGCAAAATTTCCAGCAAGAGGCTAAACTCGTGTTTCAGCAATTGAGGTGGCAAACACATCCTCAAAAGCACAGGAGGTGTCTGCCCAGAAAAGGAACAGGGCATGATTTGGAAGTGGAGGGCAGCAGGGCCATGTTCAAGCAAGTGTTGTTGAACACAATTAACTGAAATTTAATATTGTCAGTCAAAGTGAAACTAAGCATCAGAAACAAGTAACCAGCAGAGAAACTGTAAACAAATTGGAGAATTCTCATAAATTGGTTGCTGCTACATTAAAAAATGCATCTTAATACTAGCTGACAAAACAGATAGTTTCATTTTTTATATCACTAATGTGTTTTTAGTGATGCATGTGTAGTTATTGTGCCAAACAACAACTGATTGTATGTTTAGCTATGGAATTATTCCACGGTCAGATTTATGTTTCATGGACAGTTTTGCTATGGACTCAATTATCAAAACTGTACCATTAAGTACAATGTTATGAAGTTCACTTGAACTGCAGATCTGTTACGAATGCCTGGGTCCAGCTGGAAGAAATTCACAGTTCTTTGAAAATATACAGAATTTGGACACAAAGAGAGAAGTTTAAGTGCTTTCTACAGTGAAATTGATATTTAGCTAGGAAATGTTAACTTCAAGAGCCATGATCAACTATCAGAAACCATGAATTAACTGGAGCAAACCGCAGATTAATGCTTGCTCCTATAAATTCTTCTGCTATTTCCTCTGAAATTCCCTTTTCAGTATATATTTCTATTACAATGTTTCTAAGAGCACCAAAATATTAGATATTTAATTATTCCCGATGCAACAAAATGAAGAATTGTGTAATGCAAATGGTCATGCAAGCTGATTTTATTTTAAACTAAACATCTGAATTTAATTCAAAACTTGTAAATGAAAGATATTACTTCTTTAAAAGTTACATAGATGTCTACATACAAGAGAATAGGAATGCAGAGATCTTATGCTGACACTTATGATGACAGACTATATTCTCCTCTGCTCATAAAGCCTAAGTTTTCACTGCCTTTATCCAGTACAGTCTCAATTTTCATTACATCATTTCAGACAACATTAATAGAAATGCACTTTTATCAGCAGCAGACATTCTTACCTAGGGTTCACAAAATTTGGTGAGCAAACGTAAAGGTTTGTTAAAGGAAAATAGTCTAGAGGAAGCATAGAATGGTAAAGCAAATATATGGTAGGAAGAGTTGCATTTTAAGGATGGAAAAGGGTATTATTTCTGTTTTGAAAGGAGGAGTGAGAAAGGAGAGGGCCTAACAGTTCAACCACAGGCAGCTAAAACTTAGCTCACTATTAAATCACTAATTAAAAAATCTGAAAGTTAATGATTTTTATCTGGTTCCCAGATAAAAATATTTATTTAAAAAAAAAAGTAATTTCTGGACTAAGCAGTTAAATCTGTTTATTTGGCCTGTAGCAGGTAAAATAGATGACAAGAACTTTCTCCTCAGCAGTTTCAAGAGGAACACAATAATCATACCTAGGACTGGTTTGCATTATTCACCACAGACTTCAATTCTTTTTCATTAATCTGTATTTGCCCTCAAGAAGGAAAGCAGGAAGCACTACTGCCCTCCTGCACACTTGCAAAATAGGGAGATATTTTGTTTACAAGCTTCATTTGTCTACCAGCCTTCACTTTAAAAAGTTTCCCTTCCCCTTCCATTTTGCTAGGGCTTGACCTTTCAGGGAGGCAGCTGCAGGGCTGGGGTGGCCCCGCAGTCCCTCCGCTGTCTCTAAGAAGTCTGGAAAATGGTACTGACCAGCCCAAGCTTCCTGAGGCAGGGATGGCCCAGAGGGAAAGTCAGGGACATGCAACAGCCAAATGCTATGCAAAATTTAACTCCCCACACAAGCCATACTCCTGCACACCCTCACCTTCTTAGGAAGATGAAACTGGCACTGCATCAAAGGTAAGAGGAGGGGGAACATAAATGCCTGCCCTATACAAATAACACTTCCACGGGAAGGGTGGAGCCACTAGGAAGCAGCTGAATGGACTGGAACCTCTCCTCCTGCTGCCCAATGTTCCTGTTTGCTCCACACCTTCTGCAGCGAGACAATGGAGCATAAATCAGAGACAAATATAAAAACGAGTTTGCAGCTTTGTCTGATTGCATCATCATCTCATGCTATGTCACCCTCACGCACTGCAGAAACTCCCCCATTGCTCAAGAAGAAAATTATTTCTTGCCTGCAGAAGAAATCATCCGTTTCCATCAGTTTAAAGGGCTCCCCACTGAATATTTGTTATGGATCAATTATCTTTGATCTCAAGTAAACAGGGAATCAGCTTCAAAAGGATTACAGTAATTTGACTACCTACACATTTCTCATGCAGACAAGTTTCCTTGCAGCTGGGAACCAGCACACAAACTCCATGCTTTCTTTGTAGGAATGAGGAAAAGAGATCCCTAACAGAGACCAGACAGCATATTAGTGTGAACTAAGGTAAGGAGCAAAACAAGAGAAGGGTGGAGCCTCAAAAGGACAAAAAAAAAAAAAAAAAGGCCACAAACATCAAACTAGACATAAATTTTAAGCTTAGAGACTGAGTCCTGAACCTCAATGAAATTAAATTCCTAAAAAGCATCAGGACATGTTATATTCATCTATTCAAATACCATAGCACACAAAAGGTCTCTCTGAACACTAACAGAATGTCAAATGAGAAAATAAAGACTAAAAACCCAAAACCAAGGGATTTTTTTTATCCAGCACAGCTGGACCCTCAGGCAGCATAGCTATGAAGCTGTCCATTTACTGCAGAAAAATACTGCTTGGGGATCAGCACTGAAAATTTCAAATAAGGGTATTTAACAGTAACTACCATTCAAGCAGGGAGGTTCTACAGCTACTTGCAAACATTACCCCAACAGCACATTAAAAACCCGTAATACAATAGTTTGCACAAAGGCCAGTATTTTATAAAGTGTGATTCTAATTGGCAGCAAAAACTGATCCTCCAAGAGTTGGAAACTAATTCTTCAAATCTTTATGAGACAGAAAAATATGGGAAAAGGAATTTTTGATCTTTACAGAGACGTTATCTGCTGATCCTCTACAATTTTACAGAGGAACAGACACATATCTAACCCACAAACCCATGCAAGATACTAGATTGGAGGTACACAGTAGACCTGTATACAACGCAATTGCTTTGAAATTTGATCTCTTACAGAGAGAACAACATTATAAAAGCTCAAAGCAACAGCTCTTCTGGACTTTTTATTGTTCATTGCAGGTTTTTTTTATTTGTTTGGGTTTCTTGAAAGGAGATGACTTCATTCGTCTTTGGTGCACTTGGATTGTTTTCTACGGCACTGCTGCACTGACATTTTCACAGAACACAGCAGAAACCTGCAAACAAGTAAACTACAGCTGCCTCAAAACATCCACCCCTCTGCAATATTTGCATTGAAGGCAGACAATGTGAGCAAAACAAAACTCAGCAAGACAGAAGGCCCTTTGCATAAAGGTGTGAAATACACCAGTTTCAAACCCTCTGCTAACACACAGGCGTGGAAGAGATCCTCAGCAGGCCCTACGGAAGCTGATGGCAATAAGAAACTGAAAGAAAGAACAAAGAACTTCTTCCCATCCTGTCCCCATTAAGGGATCACTGGTAAACCTACATCATTTTGTCAATGATCTTTGAAAGTAGAAGAGTATCTACTTTATTCCTAATTCACATGCAGTAATATACAACACGTTTTAGTCTTTTTCTAGGCTTGGGTTGTTTTTGGGGGCTTTTTCAGTGTGTAATGGTATAGATAAATCACTAAGTTTAGATGCTGGAAGCAACCACTCTGGAAGACATTTGGTTACATGATGTCATCAAACTTTGCAGCAGAACCCACAACCATCCTCAGAAAGCCAGTAAAGAAAAAAACCAAAGCAAAATGTTGTTTTGTAAAGCATAAATTAGAATGTTTTAAGTAACTACTTTTCCCCCTGCTCTCCCTTCCACTCAGCTACAAGTAAAACAGGATCTGGGGATCTGCTGAAGCCTGAAACCAGGCATGCGTGTGAAATAACCGGTTATTAAAGACCACGTTCAGGTTTTAAGCCTGTGAATAAAGACACTGACCACCAACTTATTCCCGCTTGTTTAGCGGTTCAGTTTTTATTGCAAAGGTTTTCCCTCTTATTAGGTAATTGTTCGCTGCAAGGTAGCAGCCAGTCTAACAGGACAACGTGAGATACCTTTTGTTCCTAAGAGTATGAGAAAAACCTCAGCAAAGCCGCGCACAACCGGCGCCCGCCGCTCGGGCCGGCTGCTGTCAGCGCTGCCTTTTCCGCCGCTTTCAAGCAGAGGCCCCGGCGCGGCGGCGGCCGCCGGGCTCTCGGTGCGGGCTCTCCGCGGGCCGGGCCCCCC
>VZSE01014839.1:2402914-2435548 GCA_013398275.1 Promerops cafer | reverse complement strand
GGGCGGGGAGCGGAGCGGAGCGGGGGGACGTCAGCGGGAAGGAATCCGCGGGCACCGAGGGCCGCTGCCGCGGAATGCGCCGCCGCTGCGGATTGCTACGGCTCGCGGCGGCCCCGGGGAAGGGGAGCGGGATCTCGGCGAGGGACCGGCGGCCGCGGTCCGGCGCTGCCCGGCTGCTCACGGGGGCCTCCCGCCCCTCAGCGAACTGCCGCACGCGGTGGGAAGCCCCCGCCGCACCGGGATGACGGCACTGCGGACAGGGACGCCGGGAGGACGGCGGTGGCTCTGCGTTCGGGGCCATGCTTGCCCTCGGGCCTTTCCCGGATGGTGCGGGACCGGCCGCCGGAGAGAAGGGCTCGGGGAGCCCGGGCGGAGTGGGACCGTCCCGGAAAGGACTGGATGCTGGGGAAACCCTCGGCCGCTCATGCAGACCGCTCTATTGCGCTGTGCCGTGGCCTGAGCTGCTTGTGAAATTCCTTTAAAAAGTTAGAGTATCACGAAACTTGGAACAACGCTGGGAGACGGAGCAAGAGGGAAGAAAGACGCGCGCAAGTTGTCGAAGTAAGATTGAAGTGTAGCAGGACGACGGGCTCATGCTCGTCTCGATCTCATAGTTCCTCTGCACCATGTGCTCCCGGGCACGGATCCTGCCGGAGCCAGCACCTCCGCAGTTTGGTGCGGGTCACCCGCTTCCCTGCGGCGTTAAGGCACTGGAGGCCAGCGCTGCGCTGTGTGAGTGCCCGCTGGGGAGCCGTGGGAGTCCCGTCCCTCTGCGGAAAGCGCAGGGCACACACGAGGTTTGCGTGCTGGCCATACCAGCGGGATTACACCGGATCCAGCCCAGGGAGCGCTCGTTCCTGGGAGCCAGCCGTGACCGCGGCTGCCTTCGGCGCTGAAGCCACTCAGGAAAGCGAGTACACAGTGAACACTTGGTCCACTGAGTGAAGTCCTGACCCGAAAGTACAGCAGTGTGTTTCCTTCAGTGTTAGAGTAACCCTAGGCATGCAAAGTAACCTTTCAAATACGGTTAAATTTTAACAGATTTGAAAATAAAAACGGTAAGATGATCCACTGGTAGGACTAGTTGTATAAGGCACAGCAGGCTATAAGGCTGGCTGCTGGAGCTGTGGGCCACTTAGCCACGTACCTGGTATCCCACAGAGAGAACAAGTCTGTGCTTCGATTTCATTGCAAAATACCGGGACTAAGTGGTCTTAACACTGGCTGAAACCAACGGGGCTCTGTCAAAAGACCTGTGGTGGGGCTGTAACAGTCCTGAGGAGCTCACAGGGCAGCCTGCAGGTTGTTTTGTACTGTGGTGCTGTGGATCAGCTCAGCTCAAACCGCTTCTCCACAGCACTGCCTCTAAGGAAAACAGCCAGGGCTGTTCTTAATTAAAGGAAGCAGAACTGCCTAAAGAACCCACTGGGAAAAGGAAACTGTGCAAGAGAAGCAGGAAACTGAAGAATGGGGTGAGGGAAATGGCCGTTCACATAAACATAATGAAAGTTCATTAGTTTTTAGACATTCATGTTGGGATAAACTCATCTTTCATGACCTCAGAGAACATGTGATTTAGGGCTAGATTCAACATCCTCCAAAGTCCTTGGAAATGTTTCCATTGACTTAAGTGATGTTGGATCAGGACACTTTGTTAATGCTCTCAATCATTTTTGCTGCAATACACAGTGGCTTGGGAAGTTTGAGACATTTACAGTTGATTTTCTCAGCTCCATAAATTATGTGTTTCATCAATTTTGGAATAAAATGGTCCTGATTAGTTGCAGACAAAAATATGGCCTACCATTTTCTTGCTGTAAAATTAGGTTTAAATTATCCTCAAATAAATCCTGACATCTATGGGGATTTTACCTCATCTGAGCAGGGCACAAATACAATTTGTTGTTTCTATGTTGATACTGAACATCTGATTAGAAAATTACCAGTCTTTTGTGGTGATTGCTGCCTTTTATTCTGTGACCAGGAATATGCTCACACCCTTGGGGAAGAGGTTGTACAAGAAATATTTGAGCGTAGTTAAAAACACAATCTGTTTTGCATCACTGAGAACACAAAGCAAATTTAAGCCCATCAGTGCACTACAAGGCAGCTGGAGCAGAGTGGGCAATCTGGCTCATTATGGGTAAATCTCTTATCTTTGCCCTATTTTTCCACATTTCTTATTACTAAGGCTGTTTGTATGGAAAGAGTATTTGTAGAAGAATGATTCCCCACCTGAAATCATAAGCCTCTTTGTGACATTGTAATAACTTCTTCAGCCACCACACGTAATATCATAAACATGCGCTGATGACTTCAGTTGGAAACTAGAGAAAAAGAGCTCTGAAGAGACTAAGTCTGTTTTCTTGGAAACATGGACCATAATCTTACAAATATTCTTGCACACAAATTATTATAAGCATATGTGTAGTCCTGTTAAACTCCCTGAGTTTAAATTATCCCATGTGTAATTCCACCATAATCTATAGAATTAATGTCGCTCAGTGAAACTTGTAAAACACATTTGATTTCTGTGTTCTGCTCAATGACTGAAGATGTGCAAGGGGGTGACTGGTGAGTCCTAACGGTGGAGGTGAGCCCAGCCATCTCTGAGGTGAAGCATTGTCTCCTTCCTACCCATCTGATCCTGATAAGGGGCCTTGGTTTATCAGCTGGCTCAGCTGAGGAGTGGGATGATTTCCCAGAGGATAAAGGGAGACAGTTTGGGAGAGCTAAACTGTGTACAGGAAGATAATTTGCCAGGATCACCAAAGGGTGATCCGTAAGGGAAAGGGGAATGCGCTGCTGAGCGGCGTGGCTGCTCCGAGGGAGAGGAATAGGGTTCTGAACTGGGGAGAATGGTGGTGCCAGCCTCGGGGCTGGGTGGGAGCAAATTAAGAAATACACCACCGTGTGTGTGCGTTTGTGGTCATGGGTGTGATTTTTGCCTGGAGCAGAGGAGTAGGTTCCTGGGTGGGAGCTACTGAGCCTGGAAGTACAGAAGTGCAGGGAGACTTAGAGCAGGAGTTGTGCTGCCCTGGTACAGGCAGGAGGTGACTGTGGCAAGGAGGGGTCCTGCGCTGCGCTGCCCTTGATGGAGCTCGCTGGCCTGCAGGTAGCTGGGGGGAGCTGGCTAGAGACAGTGCTGGCCAGGAGCCTGGTGCTTTAGCAAGGGGAAGGACACTCCAGCATTTCTGAGTTACAACTGTGTTGTCTCTTAAGCATTAAGGAAAAAAAACCATACCAGTGAGTGAGTGAGCTGACCTGGTGAGGCCGAAGGAAGGCTGGGCTGCTCGCTTCCCCTTTGATGTGCCTCAGCTGAGGCAAGGAGCTAACTAAGCCCTTGAGCAGTTCTCTTGAATTTGGGGGAGTTTTTCTCAGGCTGCCAGTCAGTGTGGTAACTACTCCCAGTGTTGTGAAATGGCCTGTCCCGGGGTGGTAGTGACACTAACACTCAGTAATGTTTTAGCCTAATTAACTTACGTGACTAAAGTTATTAAAATTGCTGTAGGATAAATACAACTTGTGACTCCAGTAATACCTGAATCTTACTGATGGTCAAGACCAAACATTAGCAGTAGCATTGAAACTGCAAAGAAAGAGCTCTACAGAACAGCCTTAGTACTACCCCAAACTGTTCCTAATCTTTCATTTATTAGGATTCCTTTTCAAAACAATGCATGTCCTAGGTAAGCTGGTATAATGTTTATTCATATGTTACCTCAAATATCTCCTTTAAAACCTTGCTGTGCTCATACTGCTGCTTACTTTGGAACATTCTGGGGGTATGGAGCATTGCCCTTGGTACTTTGATTAAACATGGTGTGCTGTATGTGTGCTGTATTGCCTCTCAACTACTTTACCAGACCATTCTCATCCCATGAGAGATCCTCTTGCCTTGTAGAACAATTACAGACACTAAGAGGTGTTCGTAGCCCACTCCTTTCCTCTGTACCAGACTACAGAAGACAGCATTTTCTCAACAGTCATTAATTCTACCTAGAAGTAGCTTGCAAGTGTCTTAAAATCAACATCTGGAAAAACTAAGTACAGAGACTTCTTTCAAATACCACAAACTGAATCATGGGGCCAAATTCAGCCTTGATGGAATTATTATCTGATATCTGTGTTCTGTGTTTTCCCTACATTGCTTGAGTAAATTCCCTTATATGGAGATGTTTTCTGAGATGCACATGATGCCAAAATGCTCAGAGAATCACATAGAACCAAGCCTAAAATACTGAAGTAAAAAAAAAAAATCAAACACAGACTTTTCTTGAAAGTGTGTTGTCGAAATCCCTCTTTTGAGAAGGGAACTTAAGCATCAGTTCTGGCAGTTGTAATACTGGGAGCCCAACTCTTACCTTTGGGAAAGACTCCCCTTTGTGAGTAATTTTTAAGGAGATAAATGGTACTCATGTTTATGATAAAATAACTTGCTGAAGGGAAAGACTTATCTACATGTTTGTATTTTTAGAGATTAAGCTGTATTTAAATGAAAACAATATATTCAGTTTGTTAAAATACCTAAATGTTTGCTTCTTAATCCATCAGTTTTTCATTGATTCTAACACTGATATCATCTTCTGTCCTCCATACTTTTATGAGAATGGGGGGCGGGGGGGTTGTTACCTGCTTGTGCTAGCTGTTCATAAATAAGCTTAAGGCAGACTTTTCTGCTTTTTTTTTTTTTTTTTTTNNNNTTTTTTTTTTTTTTTTTTTAGACTCATGACCTCCTCTTAAAATGTGATAGCTGCATTCGTATCAGTGGGGGTATAGCTCAAGAATAGTTGAATGCTGAACTACATTCCATGGTAATATAGGCAAAAAAAAATCAAATATAACTTACCTACAACCTGATTACTGTTGGAGGTCGTGTGTTGTCACGTGCCCCTCCCTGCCTGGGTGAAAGGCTTGCTGCTGGCGCTGGTTTTTAACTTGCAAAAACCAGTACACAAGCAGAAGGCAACCAAGGCCTTCAGACTGCTTGCTGTGCAATCAAAATGCCTGACATATTTTACAATTCTGTTCCTCAAGCACGGGAACAGCAGTCTGTTGGCTTGCAGCAGGTGGGCCAGAGTGCCCTTTCTCCCTCTCCTTTGGTGGCTTCACTTCTCCATCAGTGGGACCTAAACACTTGCAGCCAGACGTGTCCCCAGCAGGCAGGTGCTGAAGTGTTTGACTCTGTGTTAACAGCCATCGGTTTTATTCACAGTGATACTTACCTACAGCAAAAGGAAATGCCTGCAGGGACAGCATGTGCTACCAAAACTGCTCCTTGTGAAGAAGTCAAGACTTTTTGTGTTTTTCTTCTTTGTTTTATTTCATGTGTGTGAAGAAAAAAACAACTCAGCTCTTGTATCTCAACTTAAGGCAGACTTTGGTAGGAAAATAACTTGGCACTGTATCTTTGTGCCACTTGTATACACTAGACCTCTTAAGAGGGTGGCCTTTTCTTCTTAATTATTTTGCTTCTGATGGCTCTTCTTAAATCTTCCCATCAGTCTCACCGTAGCTCCTGAAGTTCACCAGGCCACTTCCTTGGCAGCCCCGGATGAGCCAAGGCTGGGGCCAACCGACAGCACACAGCAGAATTTCCCCTCCCCGTGGCAGGAGTGAGCCCCGGAGGATGAGCACACACACCCTTCTGCCACAGCTGGATTTGAACTGCAGCTCTGCAATGACAGAGGGAAAGGCCAAATGGTCTTCACGGGAACTGCTGCTCCGGGGGCTGAGGGAGTGCCTCTGCCATGATGAGCAGGGGCTGCTGCCTGAAAATTATCAACACTGAATATTAAGGATGTTAGATAGATATTGAGTGGATATTTCCACTCTTAAACTCTGAATGGATGCAAGTGTTAATGATACAACAGGTTAATTCTAATGCAAATGACTTTGAAGCCTGAAACTTTCCTTATTTTTCTATGAAGCTTCACAAGTCAGTTTTGCCCTCTCTTTTGGATGACTGTATGAGGGAATCAAAGAAAGGGAGAAAACTGCAACTTTGTGGTATTTTGTGCTTCTGTAATTCTTGGCTTCTAGCTACCACTTTAACTTTCCATATATACATATGAAATACAGATTTTCACATATACATTTTGAAGAAGCAATTACTGTCTCTCCAGGATGCAGGAGAAGTTATTACATTTAGTATTTGGCTGAAGCCTGCTCAGCATGATCTGAGATTGATTTCAACACTTTATCTCCCTTCCTGAACCTCCAAACTTGATTTTTATGCCACTTGAGCACGTTCTCCTTGCTTTTATTTCAGTGCAGCTCTTAACAGGTCTGGACAAATTCACATCTTTCAAGGCCTGGTGTGTTAACACCAATTTTTTTCTTCATTCTCCATTGTGTTCCCCAAAAATAACCTCACAAGAGGATTGATTCAAGACAGTACATGATAACTTTTTTCATGCAACTTCATGTTGCATTATTCAAATTTATTAATTTGGATGCCAAACACAAAATAATTACAATTGACCTATGAACAGATCAGTTATTTGATGGTTAAAGTCTTCATGCTCACTCATTGGAACAAGACTATTCTTGAGCAGTGCTGATATTTTAAAAGGTTGTTTAATTATCCAGTAATAATAATCTTAATCCAGTCTTAATAATGAAAATGTTAATATAGAAAAAGGGAATAAAACCCTTCTTGCTGCCTAATTCTATGACTTCTTCCAATTTTAATTACCTAGGCAGCATTTTCTAAATGAGACTAATTCCTTGTCAGAAACATTTTTCCACCTCTGACAAGGCATTCTCACAAGCTCGAGAAAATGTGCTGGTTTTTGCCTGCTAACTTAGTTCATTATCCTTCTGTGAAATCTCACAATAAAGTTATACTTAGAAATTAAGAAAATTTCAAGAGCAAAACAATACATAGCAAGTGATCATCAGAGTGCTTTATAGGGTTATTTGGGACTGGAATGGTGCAATGGAGCAAAGAGTGCTGAGTGTTGCACATGAGTGACTGGCTGAGATACAGTGGCATTTAGCCAGAGGCTGGCTACCATGGCATGGAAACTCAGTTATTACAATAGTTAGGATCCCAAATCTGTTTGAATAAGAGAGGTTTCAAATAATCCATGTCACTGTTAATGTACTTCAGTACATGTCAGAGGATGTGATTCAGACTTGGGGGAGAGAAGGGAATTAGGAATAGCTGATGCTCAGATAACTGAGACTGCACCAGAACACAGAATGCTGAGGTTTTTAGCCACTTTATCCCAGATCATTAATCTTGTCTATTTTATGCTCACATTGCATCCCACAAAATTTCAGAATTTCCAGAAGATGTTGAGTGTGGAGGTTTTTTTTGATGGTTTGGGTGTTTTTTGCTTGTTTATTTTGGCTTTGTGTTTTATTAGTGCTATGGAAAAGTACTTTTTTCCCTTCTTTTTCTTTTCCTCCCAAACTGAAACAAAGATTTAATATTTAAAATAATTATTTGCTTAAGTTTTAGTGCAAGCAGTACCTATATTTTGAAACTCAGTGGCATCAATATGATGTACTTAGTGCGTGCTAGGTGTGCTGCTCAGTGGTAAATGCAGTATTGGGATGGTTCAGCTCTGTATCTGCAGTTCCCACATGTGTTGACCCATCTCCAAAAGGGCTGTGGGCTGGAGTAGAAATTACTGGTAAAGTTTACTTGTAAACACAAAGGAAAATTCTGGTCATGGGGGTTAAAGCTGCAAGTAAACAGATACAAAATAAAGTTATATCTGTGGTCTATAATAAACTCTCTTCAGAGGAAAAGCTTGGCAAAGGAGCATATAGAAATGTTCATTAAATCACAGCACAGTGCTGAGCTGGGTAAATTCAGTCTAACCAGTATAAAACCTTAATTGCTTTGTCATACATTCTGATTCTTCTGTAAACCTGAAGGAACTTGGTGGGAGTGGGAGGTGTGTTAAGGGAGCAAGGCAGCAGTAATAATTGCTTTCCTCTCAGAATTACCTGTTCAGCCTTTCCAAAGTAATACTTTACATGGAAGCAGCTCTCTCTCTATTTCCTCAGCCTTCCTATTCTACCCTCAGTGTTATTCAAGGAAAAAGTTAGATGAAGATTTTCATGAATTATCTCTAGTCTGGAGTCTAATGAAAAATATATTTAGAATTGGGATGTACTCTGTGCTTTGCTTGTCAGTGGTCATCTTCTATCTGAAAGTGACAGAAGAGTGGAGATCCACCAATAATTTTCAAAGGTATTTATTTTGTATCTAACTCCACTGAAAAATCTTAGTGTACCTTGTTATGAAGTTACTTTTTATAGGAATTATTACAAGTATTAATGCAGAGCTGCTAAGATATCACTTAAATGCTTCTTACAAATACACTACATTACTTTTAATATTCTGCTTTTCAGTGTGGATATAAAAAGCACATTTAACTGTAATTCCCAGCTGTCATTCTTGCTTTTTTATAAATGGGTGCCTGCAAAAACAGGCCCTGTTTACTGCTGCTGAATAATAATTTCTGGATTTCATCTTGGCAGTGAATGTTGGGGAGATATCCTTTAAGCCACTGAATTGGAGGTTAGGACATTCATTTCAGTGTCAGCTGACATCCCAAGCTGGATCACAAATGAAAAGCAGCAGAGTTCAATTGCAGTGTTTAACAATAAAGCAGGAAACTCTAATTGCCAAGCTACTGGCAGCTGAAAGTAGAATTTACCGTAATGCTAACTGAGCAGATCTGATTGTTGATACAGCATTACAAATATCCACTCTTTCTTCAACCAAGGAGAGGGCTTCTTTGATTTCAAGAACCTACTGTGCACTGATGCATAGAAGGGGTAGGATTATGCACAGCAACTCCACTGTAGGGGCTAAAGTACTTCTTAAGTCAATATTAAAAAAAAAAATACTGTAACTTTTTTATGGACTCCTTTAAAAATTATTTGCTGCATAATACAAGGAAAATTTAATCCATCTAAGAATATTCTCTTTCTCTTCCTCTGAAGTTTATACAAAATCTCTTTGAGCAGTTGCCTAAACGCAGTATAGTCCAGGTCATCTCACTGCATAGCCATCAATACCTGACTTTTGTATTAAAAAACCCACACCCCCAAGACACTTCCTCAAAAAAAAAAAAAAAAAAAAAAAAAAAAAAAAAAAACACTCAAAATTGCAAATGAAACATTCTGGGTGGAACAGTGGACTAATGTCTGTGCTACTGTTCATTAATTCATCAATTTACAATATACTTGTTTAATATGCATAATATCTTAATTGATAAAGTGTTATAAGCTTTTTTAAACATTAAACATTCCTCAGAGAGACCCTAATTTCCCCCATTTTTGTCTATTAACTATTATTACCCCTTCTATGTCTCTTGTTAGAGAATAACAAACACATCAAACATCTTGTTTAGCTTTGTTCCTCAGGTACACACAAAGATAACATAAGGTATTTGTAAAACTCACATTATCAATCAACAAATGCATCTTTTTATACATGCATGCATGGTTAAAGCCTAGCCTTGGCACAGCTACATGTGAGATTGCTATTTATGTCTGACTAGTTAATGAACTGGATTATAAAACATGTTAAAAAATTTTGGGCAAGGGAGTAAAACAGATACAAGAAATTCTAAATGGGAAATTTTACACTCTGCAGAATAGTGTCCTGAGTTTAAATAAGTATGTCAACAAAAGTCCATCTTCATGTATCATATGCCACTTTCATTTCCTTCTCCATTGCCATTGCAGCATGAAACAGCAATGAGAGGAAAAATGTCCAAAGCTGTTACTGTGAGAGCTACTAGTTTTCTTGAATTCTTGTGCAAAATTCTGGTTCTTACCAAGCAGCTTATGCAAGGTGACCTCTGCCTAGGAGTACTTCCTATTGATTTCAACAATACTGGTCATGAGACTACCATTATGCTATCAGGAAGTATGGTCTTTGGGAAAAGTTCAAGTTTCAGAAAGGTCTAGGGCTCAGTGTGTGCTGTGAGCAGCCTGAGGGCTCAATGCTTACCTTCCTAGATCCTCACCCAGCTCCTGGAACAAGCAGGAGTTTGTTGGCACAGCACGTGGTGCCAGCACAGGCCAGCCAAAGGAGAGGCCTAGCAGAGAGCCAGGCAGCTCCCTCAAGCCCCCTGCACACTGCTGCCAGTGCTCTGCTTTTTTGGTTTTCTGTCCCGTAACACAGACACCATCCTCCCACCACATTACTCTATGGCCAATTACATCTGCTTCAGTTAAATAATCATTGTGTGTTCATACATGTAAGCTGGCCTTCATTCTCTAATAGATTAGGGAAGACTATTGTTGCTGAAGTAAAACTTAAAAACTAATGTCCTAGGGAATGTTTGTCCTAAACACTGAAGCCAACAACCAGCTCATAACTACCTGTGTGATAGTTTCCTGAAGTCAGCCTGGAAATATAGATCAGGGTTGTATGGTCTATTCCTAATGCTGCAAAGTCTGATACATACCCCAGGATCAAAGCTCTTATGTACCTTGGTTGTTGATGTTCCTTGCTTGACTGGTGCAGAAGACTCCACCTGTGTCCAAGATAATATGTGAAATGCACTCGGGGACAATGTGAATGCAATTTCCCTTTATATGTACAAAGTTAAAAGAGGTATTGCAATCTGTTGTAGAAAATGTTTATTAAGAGAATTTTACCACTTAAGCCTGTGATAGACTTAAAATAGCCAGTGTTAGATAAAAATGTGTTTCTGAATTGCACAGTTTAGTTGTTAATCAATTTTTTTAAAGTGACTTTTTAAAGCTCCAATCTTTAAGACATGTATGACCTAGCAGTCGTCTGTGTCAGGCTTTTGCTAAGTGCACCAGCTACCAGAAACCAAGTGGGATTGCCATGGCCACAGTCCTTGTGTGCTTATGTTCATTCCCAGCGCCTCCTGTTGGGGAGCAGAAGTTCCTTTGGAGAACTGAAGCTGTTCTCCGACCAGCAGCCGTGTCTGCGGCAAACCCCCGCCCAGCACGGTGACCTGCTTCCAGCCGTGATCAGGAGCGGCAAAGGCAACGCAAACGTGATCTGAAGGGAGACACGAGCACCGTGTATGCAATGTGTTTGTTTGAGCAACCATGGAGACACCTACCAAGGGTCTGTTAGAAGCCTTCATTTCCATTAAGACGTAAGAGACACGGCTGCTAGAGAGAAATGGTGACAGCGAGTCTTTCCTGCTTTTTGCCTCAAGTGTGGGGCAAAAATGTCTTCAATTGGATGGTGCCACTTGGCACTAAACAAAGTAAAGGTTTCTGTGCAAGTGCTGCTCTCTAACTCGCTCTGAGCTACTCTTCCCTGTGGCATCCTACTTTCCCTGCTGTCCCCAGGAAACTGGCTGCTGCCTGGATGCAGTCTGTGATTGCTCATTGGCTGATAAGCTCTTTTGGAGGTGAAAATGAGGATGGGAAAGGTGGTCACTTCGGGTCTGGATATGCTCTGGGGCCCCCTGCACAGATTTAAGAGGATCTTTTTGCTTTACACACATGACTTGCATTTGTATGTTTAAAATTATCTATGAGGTATTTGTATACAGCAGTCTTTTTTCCCAAGGCATTAAGTGTCCTATGTAATGACAGGGTGTTTTGCACGGAAAAACAGGTGTCTGAAGAATTGTGAGTACAACTTCAGAAGCTGTTTCTGAGACTTTGACTACTGTTCCCAGAAATCCTTAATGTCTTGCAAAATATAACAGAACAGCATAACTTTATTGGAATGGTCATGGCCGAGTTGTAAAAATTTGAATCATTGGCTGAAAGTAGATCCATCTGTTTAGCCTCCTTCTGTTATAATGGAGAAATAATCTCTTAAGCTGTTTTTAGCAAGAGTTCACCTTTTTCTAGGTAGTTATTTTATTACATTCTAACTGGTGCTCCTCTTTTACCTTCCCTTCCTCCTTTTTAAAAATAAAATTAATCTGATTTTAGATGCACGTTATATACTCTCCAGTAGGAAACGAGCAGGTCAAAAGTGATGCAACTCTGAATATATAATATTTGTCAGCTAATGCATATCTAGATAAAACAATCTGATAAAGAAAATTCATTTAGAATCTGGCTTCCATGCTAGGACTCAGAGAACGAATTTCTGGATGCCTTCTGTTCTCTTTGAAAATCTTTGCCAATTTTGATTATGATATTTCCATACAGTCATATTTGTTTTCTTTAAGAATATATTTCTTCTTCATTTTGCTTCAAATCTGTAAGAGATTATGGTTTCCTCTTTTGGAGATGGAGAAAAAGAGATAATGTATTTCACATCAAACATTCCTTGTTCCTAATGCAAATGTGTTTGCCATGATATTAATATTTAAGAGAAAAAATGAGACATAGCAAACCCCAAAAATCTAAACTTAAGGAATCCAGTCAGTGACCTTTAAGTCTTTAGCTAGACCCTGGGAGGGCTGTTTTCTGTTCTGTTCTGGGAGAGGAAGAATGCAGTTTTCTCTTAGAACAATAGGGTGGGTTTGGTTGTACCCACCTTCTAAAAACAGAAGATAAGAAAGAGCCTCTGAATAACAATATGCTAGTTTACTTCAGCTGCACTGTGCTTTTGGAGAGAACTAGCAGTTATTTGAGATAATCTTCTCAAGGAAAAGTCACTCTGGTTGATAACAAAACTTCCTTTAAGAGAATTTGAGAAAAAAGTCTTTTTTTTTTCTGCACTATCTCCTATGACTGTGATGCAGTGTTTTGTTGAAGGCTTTGGTCAGTTAGGCTGTGATCTTCCCATTTCAGTTCTACCTGCTTCAACTCTAGAGACTTCTGGGTCATTTCTAATCCAAGTTTTCACTTGCTAGAGCTAATCCTAAAGTAAATGTCCTTAACTCACTTAACGCACTTGAGCCAGTAAAGAAAATAGCAGTCCCAGGGAATGGGTACAATCCCACACCCTCGCAGCCAACAATCTGCATTAAAAACCACTTTTTATGTACTATTTTAACCTGTGTTTCCCAGGTTTACCAGAGTAAAGAATATGCTGTTGGGGGAACATAGGCTGAGATATTCTTGACTTTGCTCCCCTAGAAGGCTGACAGTGAAGAAAAGTGGGAAAAGTCTTCCCAAATCCTTGAAAATGAGAATCTTCCACATCAGATGCCCTGGAGCAATTCAGTTTTTCAGGACAGCCTCTTGTGAAGAAATCTATGGTTACCTTCAGAGTGTTTACATGTGAGGTTACAAGTCCAAACAGGTAAGTTCTTTCTTTTAGCAGTCGTCTTTGCCATGCAGGTGACAGGTGAAAGAAAATTCCTGGAACTCCACAGTGTTCAAAGGCAGACTCACAAAGTTTATGAACCCGCAGTTGAGGAGCACACCAAAACCCCAAATCCTGCCCTGGGCAGGGCTCTGAGGGAGCAGCGGAGCAGCCAGGGATGCTTTCGCTGGGGTAAAAGCCCCGAGCAGGACGAGGCCGGGCCGCTCCCGCTCTGCTCGGAACAGGGCAGCGCGGGCCCGGCCTGCTCGGGGCAGGCCCCGGCAAGGCGGGCGGGGGCCGCGGGCTGTGCTGCAGCAATGGCAGCGCTCCCTGCCCTGCTCCTCGCAGGCTTCTCGAAAGCCCAGCGCACTGAGCTGCGCCGTTGCCCCTTGCCCAGAGCAGAGGAAGAGGCTGCCTCTGTCCTCTTCCCCTCTGCTCTAGTTCCCTTGCAAAACAGAAAGCAAGATTCAGGAGAGAAAGCACTGTTCTAAGATAAACTACTATTAGCCATAATAGAGTCCAGTGTATCTCCAACTTACAAAACTATCTGCAACTGTGCAGAAAGTGATTATAAGATAGTCCTCACTCTGGTCCAGGGAAAAAAGCCCTTGGACGCATCAGATTTACTTCAGCCAAGTCATTTTCAAGGACCTCAGTATGTGCTGCACAAAGTCCTTCTCGCATAGCCTTAACCTATTAACTGCTCTTTAATTTCAGACATAATCTTGGTTAAAACCCACAAAAACTCCCTGTTCTCACATGTGACCACATCAAGGGACTCTACTTATGCTGAGGATTATTAAGCCTGTTGGACAGGTTTTAACAGCTGGCTTCCCCACAGGCCGCCACAGGGCCTTGCAATGTCGTGACAGTAGTTTTCTGCACAATGTTTTCTGGTGATTTCTAATGGCTTTCTGCATGAAGCAGCCTATTCCTCTGGACCCTTGTTCCTAACAGCGGGAACCATTGTTTCTGTTGAGCTAAATTCCACCCCCCTTCCCTACCAGAATAGCTGCTGCAGTGTTTTGACATCTGACGCTGAGGAAAAGCCTTCCCGGAGTCTCCTCTGCGGCAGCGTGAGGAGCTGCTTTGGCTTCACCAGTCAGGCTGTGCACTCTGCAGGGCGTTTCTACTCTTCTTTGAGCTTTTTTCCTTGTTTATGTTTTCTGTAGCCAGCCACATAGCTCGGTGTGTGTGCAAATAACAGATGTGTTTACATTGTTTATAGGTGGGATAGTTGTAGAATTACATTTTGCCAGATAAATGTGAAATGCTAGAGTATGCTTTCACACACTTACTGCCAACAAGATACCTTTTAAAAGTTGTTCCAATGTGCAGGATACTATTTTTCATGGCAAAGTCTTAAGTGTATATTGTACTGTTGAAAGTAAGGTGCTTAAAATGAGAAAACAGGATATCCTGGAAATCAAATTCACTGTATCAGAAAAAGAGGGAAACTCTGTTCCTTCTCTTATTACTGATTTTTTTTCTCTATTTCAGAGCTTGAAGCAGTTCAATTTCCCCAACTGACAGTTTTGCTCTGTTTGATGTAGATTCAGTAAGGCTTTTTGCACATAAGCTTTGAAGAAAGTCTTCTTAAATGGGTAAGTATTGTGCCTGTAGCATGACACTTGTCACCTTTTTATTTATCTTAAGAAGTGAGCAACAATCTTCAAAAGGGGCACAACAGATTATAAGGACAACTTTGACAAGACCAGAGGAAAAATGATACTGGTTTAATGCTCTGGGGTTTTTGGAAGACTGTGAAGTACAAACTGTCATGAAGCCAACTTAATATAACTGTTTCCTTTATACTCTAAGGATTCACAAGGGACTTCAGTGCTAGGATGGAGGAAATAAAGTCTGTTGTGCTAGAAAAAGACTTTGTTGCTTACAATTTTGAAAATGACACAGAGTTTCCTTACAGGAAATGTTACATTCATACAAATTCTCATATTTATTTGTAGACAAAAATTACCATTCACATAGCAGGAAAACTAGATGAAAACAGAGACAGCATAGACTTAGAGCCACTATGGGTTATTGGCGAACAGACCTACACGATAGCAATAAATACAAAGATACACAAATTTTACTTAAATGTAGAGAGATCTTTATTGTCTCATTTTTAAGTACCAGCCTAATTTTTTAACAGGAATTCTTGAAAATAAATTACTACAGGAATGCAAGTGAGGAACTTGTAGAGTCCATTTCAGGTAAAGTTTAGCTTGTCTTCTGTTGTTACACTATTCGACCAAGATATAGTGACTTGGGATATTTTTTCTTTAGATCAGGCCACTGAACAATGAAATAATCTGCAAAGTAGTAAAGAATCTTTCCAGACAGGGATAAAGTTTCCACACGGCAGATGCTCTCTACATACACAATGATTGTTCTCTTCATTCGTAGAAGGCCAAGAAGAAAAGCAGATAAACAGACAGGAACACATGTTCCGGGTCCATTGCACAATATCTAAAAGAGATGAAACACATTACAAAAGTAAGTAATGAGTTTTTTCATACAGTAAAGAATTAAGTCTATATTCATTTAATATTACATTTACACAAAAAATGTATTTCAAAAAATATTTTTAAAAAGACAGAAAAGGCAGGTGAATATGAAAAAATAGGAGGGGCGAACAAAACACATTATTTCAAAGTAGCTGTCAAAAATACCATATTTCTTTCCATGTCATGAAGGAGGAAAAGACCTCTGAGATGGCACAGTTATTTCTATGAAGGAAAAGTTTACAGTTCCTTGACTTATGGGTATATAACCAAAACAGCTTCCACTCGCTGTCACAGCTTTGTGTTGTATCAGTCATTAAATCTGTGCACATATTAAAGCCAAAGAAATTTAATTAGGATTAAACCTGGAATCCAGTTACAAACTTCTTGAACCTTGGCTTAAGTCAGCAAAACACTGAAGAGTTCATGAAAAATGTGCTCATGAATTAGGACCTTCACAAGAATCTATTAGCTGATATGTGTGACTAGATTTTATTTTTTATTTTTAATAAACACTAGGACACAGTTAAAAGCATACAGAAGGAAGGTGTCGTGGTAAAAACATGTCATGTCCTTTGAGCAGAGGATCTCAAATTCACTTATAAATGTTAACAATAAAAGAAAGCACTTTTTAAATTTTAGACATTGTTCAACTGAAAAACAGATTGCTTAAAAATAAAAGGTTTAAACCAGGGTATATTAGGCACTTCACTTGGTATCAAAATTGATTTCAGGCATGAAATTTCTTACTAAACTTAAATACTACCATGTAATCAGCACTTTTCTGCACAGCTGGGGTTACATGGAAATAAAGAGTTCTTTTATAAAATCATGGCCCTGTACCCCATAAACTCACATTTTTTTTTGTTCCAAGTTCACCAGCTTGTGAAAAATATTGTACTGGTGGGGGAAAAAAATCTGAATTTCTGCTTCAGGACTGTAAAAATTAGTTCAGAACATTTTCTTTCCTGCTTCATGGCAATATCCCACTGATAAATTGGTTAGCAGCACCTTGCCTCAGCTAAAAGCAGCAACAGATTTGGTGCTACAGAGTTCCAAATTACCTCACCTATTCTTTGCCTTGATCATAGCCCCAGAAATCCAGCTTGGGGATGTGATGACTGTAATGCTGTGTTTTCTGACCAGAATCAACAGACTGTAATACTGTTTCTAAAAATGTTCTGATTTTATTGTTGATCTTAATTGAACTATTTATTAATGCAAAACTTTGCTGATGTTTTCTCAGAGTCCCTTAAAAGTAACATGCTGTATGCAGTTTTAATCTTGAAATTTTAGGGTATCAGCATCCACAAATAGTCGAATTTGAAACTTGCCATGACATACTTATTTTGTATTATTTTTGTATTATATAGCTCAGAAGCTGAACACATCATCTTTGCCTCCTAGAATTTTGAAATCAGAGTAGTATACTGTGGTTTCAAACCTCCTGCTGAACCTGATTTCAAGCACATCCACGCTGGGACCTTAAATCCTACTCTACAATCTACTGAGAATGCAGATCTGTTTTTTATAGATTCGGCTTGGTGAGGAAGGACATAAACCAGCCACACATGCTGCCTTTTTGCATTTCAAAGAAACTTTTCAGTATCTGTAAACTAAATAATGCATTTTGCCGTATTTCCTGGAAAGTTTGATTAATTTGCATGAATGTTGACTGGGATACTGGTACATGGCTTCTGACATGTAACTTAAGGCATGTTTAGGTGTCTCTATTTGTAATAACATTTGTTTTGTTTCTGTACTGTAAATATAGGCGTAGGAAACAATGTGTTCTCTTGTGTCTGCAGGCAAAACCCACCAGCATCCCTGCAGAAGAAGCTGGGCTGTTTAAGATAAGTGCATAAGAAGCACCTAAAGCCCCCCAAAATTATTTACTACTTAATATTTTTGTGAGTTGAATATACAGTCTAACTACTGATTTCCTATTCAAAATTCAGCTTTAAGGGAACAGACAAAAATGTGCACCACTGCTGAACAGAAACTCCACTTTCCTGTAGTAGAGCTACCTGGAGTGCACATATTGTCTGCACTGCTCCCCATCCCTTTCTCTGTTCTATTGCCATCCTCTCTCCTGTCCTGTCCTCAGTGCCATCATTTTCCATCAATTTGTCTGTACTCTACCCAATCCTCTGAGATGTCTCCCACCCATCCTCTCTTTCCTAGTTTTCTTTGTGATCACTGGTGTTCATCTCTCTTTGCATCCCTGTTATCAGGCACCCTTCCAGCTGTCTTCCTTCTTGAATGGCTCTGCACTCTTTTAGCCTCCATCTACTATTAAAGCTCACACATTGGTCCTTTACTTTCCATAGTCTGACACAAAATATACCAGTTGTGGACATGATTTAGGTCAGGTAGTCATCCTAACATTATACTGAGCCCAGAAGCTGAGAATTGTAGAAGAGGTCTTAGAAAAAGCTGAATTTTTACAATCATGCCATAGACTTCATCCTACTTCTCCCCTTTATTAAGCCTGGCCAGCAGCTCCATCCTTTTGGTATTTTGGTATTCTTGTGCCTAGATGCACACATAGAGGTAAATGCTACAATGAATTCCAAACTAAGTCACAAAATATCATGTAATGAAACATCAGTAAATGGGTCTATTTGTGAACCTCTTATGTAGCTCTAAAGGCCACACTGAGCTGCAGTTATTACTTTGCTGAGATACAAAAGAGAAAGACAGTAATCAAAATTAAAATCATAATAAAATACCTCTCCTATATTCAGGTTTTGATATGATTCATTCAGTTTATACTTACTACTGACTGTTTATAATTTGTAAGCTGCCTCTCAGATGCCCTTTAATCTGTGGAAAAGGCATGCAGGAAAAAAGATCAGGAAAATTATGGACTTGGCATCTTTAAAAAAAACATGGTATGATCATAACTCATGTTCTCTGCTCTTTCCCCTTCCACACATATGAGTTCAAACAGGACAAAGCAGGTGTGGCTCTTCAGGATTTCTGTATGCAAAATGCTCATATAATACTCTGGTTATAGATGTTCCTATCCCAAAATGCTTGGATTTAGAAACTGGCCCCTGAAAGAGACTGTTGTAAACCTGCTGAAGCCCACAAACAAATCCCTGTCTGAACTGGCGGCTGTGATCTGTAGGTCAGAACTAAAAATTAACCTTCAGTTAACCTTCAGTGCATGTCTAGAGACATGTGCTGCTTAGAACTGGTGCAGTTGAAATTGCAGTGGCAATTCCCCTCCAAAAATCTGGTCTGACCAGTCCTATTTACTCCCTCTCACACTGCCAGCAGGAAGGGAGAGCAATGGTCCTTCTGCTTGGAGTCCAACATCACACACTGTTCAAGGACTACAGGGGAAACTTCTGAGAAAACAAATATGTACTTTATAATGAAGAGGAACCACTGCAGAAGGTGTAAGGTACAAATGCTGCTGTTCAGCTCCTGCCTGTACAAAAACTGGAAAGGATGATGGAAAGGAACTGAATCACCTACAGCCTTCCTCAAAGATGAGAAGATAAGCAGTCCTACTAGTGAATTTCAAAGCAGTATTCAAAGGTAAATTTTGGAGAATGATTGATGTCTTACACCTTGGAAAGACCAAGGCTTTTGCTTTTCCCCACCAGCAGAATACCAGTATCTCCCAGTGAAACCCATGGCAATCATCACTATGCTCTGGGAAGAGGCAGGCATTTATTGGACAAGAAGGGACCAGGACCTCTACAAGGTCAAGCAGCTATTGAGGGTGTTTCCCTGAAGCATCTATTTACAATTATCTGCTTCCCTCAGTATCTATTTACTCTAGCTACAAGGCTGCCTGTAGAATATTTGTGTTGCATGAGATATGTCTCTGAAAATCTCTGAGTTCAGCCTTCCTTAATGAGGCAGTAGGAAGGGGGAAAAAGGGGGGCAAAGACAATTTTTGTGTCACTTTTGTGACCTCTTAAGCTGCAATTGTCCAAGGACTTTCCTGGTCACTGGGGGTTCCTACTTTGTTGCCAAGAAACTGTAAGGGATTGTTCCAGGAGCCAGTGCTACAGGTGTCTCTACACCATTTATATGCACCTCTAATGCAAAGAAATGTCCAGCTCACTGTTAAATTGGCTCACTGGCTGCCTGAGCTCACAGCTAGGTCTATAAACTAAGTCCTACACACTAAAATTTTCTGCCAATTCAATCTAACCAAATTCTAAACAGTACAATAAACGAATCGAGCTGTATATTAATGGAGGTTTAAAAGCAAAGGATCAGAATACAACATTTACCTTCAGCAACTCTATAAATCCAATTTCCTATTAATCAGTTTTATATAAAAGTGGAATAGTTCTTGCCTTTGTGTTTCAGATATTTTCCACAGCTGTTGAAAGAAAATAAGCTAAGCCAGCAGTCTGGGAACACCAGGAACACTGGCACACGGCACCACTGCTGATAAAAGCTACTTTAGAGTTGGTGAATACAGCTCTGTAGCAGAGTGACATTTACCAGGGAAAACACTGAAAGCAGAGCTTGCAGCTTCACTGGGATTAAATGTCACTGGTGAAAGCAAAAATGAGCAAAGCAGTAAACTTGCAGTTTTTCTCATAAGTATGTAAACATACAGTTGCTGTATGCTGTATGTATCTTTTAAAGAACAAGTGTTTAAGTACTACTTATGTTCCTAAATTACAACAATCCAAAGGAGGACAATGTAAGTCCCCCTAAATTTAGTAGAAAGGGGAAAACTGATTTGTGATTTGCTTTGCATAGGAAACTGGCAACACCTGCTGTTCTCCTTAATGACCTCTGCAGAGATTGGCCTTTTGTCACCTGGTCAAGAGCAGAAAAACGGCCCTGCTTGCTGGGGAGGATGGTGTGGGGGTGCTGTTTGCTGCTCGGGGGATGTGTGTGTGTGAACTGAGGGTTGTGCTGCTTACCAGGCATGGAGCTACCTCCTGGAGTACCTTTAGGACATTGCTTGGGCCTCCTTTGTTCTGATAGTGCTGCCTGCTCCACAGTGCTGAACACCTGGAGGTAAGACTAAGAGAATAGGAGGTGGTGGTGATAGACAACTACTAAAAGAGGCAAAGGCAAGTATAGTGATACAAAATGGACCAAAGCTGGGTTGACTGAATGATCTATATCTATACCTTTTAACTTCTATGCAATACCTATTTCTTAACAATGTAGGAAAAAAACTATTAGATATTCCTATGTTATAGGAATAATGAATTTTTTTGTTTGTGTGGTTTTTGTTTTGATGGGGGGAGTTGGTTGTTTTTGTGGCACAAGAGGAGAGAATCTGCAATGAATTCATTTGTATTCTGCTATGTCAATTACAGCATCTCATGAGCTCATCAGCCCTTGCTTGGTTTTAATATTATATTACTATTTCAAAAAGTTCACACTCAAATAGTTAAGCATGTTGAGAGGGGGTGTTCTTATGGAAGCTTTTGCTAGTCTTGCTCTTTAGTATGTCTGAAAACTCAAGTTTTGAACATTGAGAAAAATTAGCTTAGAATTGTTAATACTTTTTACAGTTTAAAAAAGACAGGAACCTCTTTCAACAATTCCTTATTATTGTTATTGATGGGGAGAAAGAAGAATTTCAGGTTCTGTTTGCACAATAGAAAGGTCATTAAACTACCTACTGGTTTATTCTTTTTGAAGAGTGAAGATCTTATCCAGATTACTTTCCTCCACCACCTGCATATAAAACCAGCTAAAACTTCACACCCCATTTTCTGTTTGAACTTACCTGCAGAATGCAAGGCAGGACAAAAAAAATGCCAAAAACCTAGCTGTGTAGCCTGGTGTAAATCAGGTAATTAAGGTAGAACTGAATTATACCTGGGCACACTTTTATCTTCTACTGTCTAAATCACTTGAATCATCAGGAGTGCAAGAAGGTAGTCATAGTGTCCTACAGCAACAGCTTGTGTTCAGGCTGGTGCTCTGTGCTCTGGACCTCACTGGTACAGTAGCTGTTGTTATTATCATACAGCCAGTAAGTGAGGTGCTCTTCAAAACAAGCAGAGACATGTGTGGTCCTACAGGCAGATTACCTAACCAGGATAAATAAGATTAGTGAATGCCAGAGTGGGGAAGAGAGAAGTGGAAGAGCGAGGACTTAAATTAGTACACTACACAGCTGGGGTTCTATTTGTTTCTGAGTATTGCTTTCATCATAGAATGAAACAGATTGGGAAGCATCACCTTTTATGCAGCTCTCACTTTCTAAAGGTTTGGGGACCGAGAGAGAAAAATCCTACCTAGTGGATTTTTCTATGGGAGAAAAGGAGCGCTTCTGCAAAACCACTAGGAACTAGATGTAAAGATTTAATTGTAACAGCATTAGGCATTGTCACTTCTGCCTTCTAGGCCTGACCCAGAGTTACCAACCCACTCTCCTCAGGGGCAAGAGACCAGGGAAGAGGCCCAGCTGATGTGATCTGCATCAGCCTCCAAATACAAAACAGTGAGGGACGCTCCCAGCCCCTGGATTTCAGCAGAGCACAGGAGCTTAGCTATGCATGTGGCTATTTGACACTGTAAAGACTTAAAACAGCTCAGGTCTGCTTGTGGGTATGCCCAAGGGCTTTACTGATGAAAAGATATGACTGGGGTCATTAAGAGTGTCAGAAGTTAGGCAACAGCTTAGTGAGGAAGGTTTGAGAATCTTCATTTGGATGCCTAAGGAAACATGCAGGCTTTAATTTTTTCTAAGGAGTCTAACCTTAGGCACCATACCTAACTGCCCCTATATGCCAGGTGACAGGTCTGTCATTGGGATTTAAAGGTCTTTGGAGTGGTAGTTTCCATTAGCATACTTCCTAGCCTAGTTACCAAATGTAAAATGAGAAACATAGAAGGATCAATTAAAAATAATAATAAAAGATAGCTGTGAGACAGGTACTAAGGCTCAAGTCTGTGAAAATGTTAGTGTTGGTTATTAAAACATTACATGAACACCCAGGCTGTCAGTGAGACCAACAAAACAACCATTGAGTCTTTCGAGAAATTGTGGCAGATGTATAGGCTGGTTAAAAAAGAACAAGATTACCAAAGCAGATACAGGGTGGAGAATAAAGTAACTCCCTACCTACACTGCTATGGAGTGGGTATGTGGTTTATTGCTGCTGACAAATTAGTAGGAAGTTGAGGAAATTTGACCTAGTGTAGATGAAAAAGTTGGTCATAAAAGAATTCAGTAAAAAGCCTTTGCCAAGTAAATTAAAGGGTAGTTACTGAATAGCTACACCACTAGGTACTAGCTGGCTTTCAACAGTGTCACCTTGGCCGAATCTGAATCTGACCACAGTCTCTTGGTCACCATGAGAAATACCATCCAACCTTTTAGAGCCTCTTTACAAATAATTTTTATATCTCCTCTTATAAAAAGTACTGCTTATTCTAATAGCCTGCTTCTACTCAAAAGAAGAAATTAAATCCAAGGACTTTCAAATATATATGTTACTACTAGTAGCCTAAAATGAGCCTTTAATTGCACATATCAGTGTGTCTTTCATTAATCGGGCATTTGTTTAACTTCAACTTGAAAGCAGTATTTTAGGTTAACTAAACATGATACTTAAACGTTCATAAAACATCTCTTGGGCTACTGCCTAACCACTGAAGTTGGTATAGCAAGAATGAACATCAAATACCTGCCTGAAATATCTTCACAGTGTAAAACCTAGAGGTGTTGGCAGTCTGTAGCTGCATACCAGTGGTTAGATTTAGCAAGACTGTTACGCTTTATAACATACATGGAAGTGTGACCAGCGTGTTCATTAGGTTCATAATGAACCTGACAGCTGATGAGTTAAGACTCTTTTATGTCAAAAAATGCCTCCTTAAATCTAAGCTGAGATCTCAGTTAATCTTTACTGCTACTCCTGTCCTCCCTCTGAGAAGGAGTGTCTATAGGCAAGTCTAATTAGCAGTCACAGAAAGGGCAGAGCTACAATGCAGCTTTGAACCAGCTGACTGGAATAGCTTCAGATGTTTACCTGTGCTCAGCTCAGGGTAATTCTGCACTGTGGCTGCAGGGAAGCTGTACACAGTACACAAGGTAGGAGGGGTGGATAAGACTAATTTTCATCAACACTGAGAAGTTAAATTCTGATGCCTTCACTTTGTTTTCTTTTTAGATGAAAAAATTTGTATCACTGAAGTTCTTAATCCAGTGTTCTTACTCTTGCTTATTTTGACTGTTTTGATCCTAGAAGAACATTAGTGGATCAGACATACAGTCAGTGTGGTCCAAAAGAATGATAAACACTGCGGAAAGATTCAGCGTACAAAAGAATGCAGCAGATAGTCCTAATATTACATTATACAAAGATCACTTGTTACAAAATGAATAAAGAAAAAAATGCCACCACCCAGATTCTGTAGCTTTCCATGAAGTTCCAATTGGAACTGTGATATAAGGGACAATAACTTATTATTTGTCACAGTAATTTGTGAGAGTGTTATGAACTTAAGACATTTTGGGCAGGGCACAAAGAATGGAAAATCTTAGCTAAATGAAATAATGATCTCCTTTCATTTAGCTTACTGTGCAAACACTTCTGTAACCAGAAGCTGCCTTAGTTTGACCAGGCATGTGTGCTGGGATGTGCAGTCAAAAAAGAAGAGGTGATTGCTGCAAGCATGATAAGCTGTGCAGGTTTCAGGCTTCTAGAAAGCAGTTTAAAAAGGAGAGACTCATTCTCTGACAGCAGAGCACGTACTTGCTGTGCAAATGTAAACTTACTACAGACTTCCCACAGGAAGGAGGCCCTAATGTGGGAGGACTGCCTTCTTAGCCTGATTTAACCCAGGTTTTTCCAAACAGCAGTCATCTGAAAATATCTACTTATTTCAGGCTCTGCAGAGCCCTGAGGCAGTGAGAACTACTGACAAGTGTCCCCAGAAAAGGAAAAAAAGTCGGGTCCTAAGGGTCCAGGATGTGCAATCTGTTAATGAATGGAGCTTTATGCAGCATTTCTGTACAACTGTAGGTGAAATTTAAGGATAGTAAAGGATAGCAAATCACTGAGCCAATTACATAACCCATCTATGGCTGCAAACAAGGACTGGATGCAATATTTTGCAGCTTCTGCTGTGTGGTAGGTGCACATCCTTCGTTTTCAGTTTGGATTTCAGGTATGCCAGAATGCACAGGGTAATCCAGACAAAAGGCTAGATCACCTGAAAACTCAGTAGCAGGGTTGGCAAACTGGCCCAAAGACTATGGTTCTGTAAGCAGCAAGAGAACTGAAGACCAGTTTCTTTTGAACTTGTATCTACTGACTGACTTCAAGCATATTAAAGGAAAGATATAACTTTAGTTTCGTCCTTCTTGTATATAAAATAATCTATGTAAGATTTTATTTCTTTGGAAAAAAATCTCTGTGCAGCTTGTGTAATTTTCTATAAATAAGAAGGATTTGTATCCTCTTCTAGATAATAGATCTTATAACATCTTGTTCTAGTTTTGTTTCTTTTTAGCCTCTCTCAATGAAGACAACAAGTCTCTTCTCTGACCAGCTGCCTGTTTTCATGGTAGGAATTTGCAATCTCTGAGACTGCGTGCTAAATCTGGCTGCAGCTGATGAATGGTTTTAAAAGCTTTTCTGGGGGAAGGTGGGTGTAGGCAGTGTGTGCTGGCACAAGCCCTTCCTTCCCTTGAATTTTAGGCCTCTGTATAGGAAGCCTATCTAAGGCAGATAGATGTTATAAAAACTGCCCACCATACATTCACCTGCAAAACATTCTGACATTTATATTTCTGTAATTCTTGGCTATGGAAACACAAGCCAATCACCACTTCTGACATCTTAATTGTTACTTGGCTCAATATCTCTAAAGGGACTTAACTTTGCAGAGTGCAGATGTTTATAACTCAGAAATGAGCCTCCTGAAGATGATCTCAAGCTGAGCAACTAAGCTAACTTTTACATTTCTTAAACTCTCTGGAGGCTCACTTCAAGCATGGGTCAACTCCTGCAAGACAGCAAAGATCTCCTGGATCTCCTGTTCAGATCTTTATGAAGTTACTGTCTTGAAGGGTTAGATGGAACTGATTTCTCAGGCAAAGTAAACCAAGAAGCTTTGCCAGATCAGTGTGAGCTACAAAAGGGACACAGTGCTCATCAAGTAAAGCACATATCAAGTGCTCATCAAGTAACTCCAGTGCAGCTGGGTTTGCTGTTTCCCTTTTGCAGCTATTTGCACTCCACAGACAGGCTTAGGTTGGCATAACTAGCATATCTGTTCCAAATCTTGCCTTTGTGCACCTAGTGGTTTTGGGCTCCCTTTGAAGTACTTTTCTTGTCCTGCTTTTCTTGACAACTGCAACACTTCTGTGCCTAGAGACTTCAGTCATTCCTTCACATATACATGTATTTCTGACCAGCCTGAAAGCAAGTGTAAGGATTTGGGGATCACACGTAGAAATTACTTAGAAGCAAAGTTGTCTTTGCCTCCTGCAGTTAAACAAAACCAGTGTCTAGACTGAAAATGTACAGCATCTATAAGCTGTCCTGTTTAAAAATATGAAGCTCTAAGCATGATGTAATACTGTGCTTGTTTCTGAACTTGGTTGTTGATTTCCATGCCAAAAGTTATAGATGAGCCCTGTGAATGCCAGCATTTGTCTCAGCCTAGTTCTGGTTCTTTATGTTACTAAGCATTACATTTTGCCAAGAGTAGAGTGAGTTTCAATTCACTGCAAACATTTTTGTTGAAAGCCAATTAAATACTACCAGTTGCCTCACATACCATACAGTCTTTTCACTGGCAATGTGAGACATTTTAATCCTTGAACCAGTCTCCTTGTATAAGTGTTTTAAAATCTTTGCAGCTCTCTGAGTTATGTTTTACAGAATTCTTAAATTAAGGTATACATACAAGTAGTAGTTTGTAAGCAGCTTTCAAGTGGTACATGATTTGCCATAATGCCAGGGATGCTTCTGCCATCTGCTATTTTGGTTGATAACAGCACCTGACAAAAAGTAATTGGGGTTGCCTTCCCCTCCAGCTTTTTAACCATGGATAAAGACTCTTTGGATCTAAGAGGTTACTTAAAACACTGCAAAGGGCTTAAAGGCCTTGCTAAAACATACCCTTAATTTTAGAAGCACAAGTGTTTTTCAAAATGTTAGTCTTGATAGCTTATCACAGTTTATTAGCTCCAACACCATTTCTAATAACTCCATGTGTAAATCTCACTGTCACCTTAAATTCTTTTGGTAAACAGAAAACATGGAATTAGATTAGTAACTTCCTGCTTCCTTTATTAAGCTATGCAGTGAGATTTTTCCAGTCAATTTCTTTTGCAATAAGTAAAAAAGTACACTAACCTAACACAGTGGTGTAGCAAAGTGATTAATAAATATGTTAATCACATTTTTCTGTCCGCTCATGTAAACAAACTTGACTACTACCACTGCCCCAATCAAAACCACTGTAGAAAGAATAGCATGCCACCTTCTCCCTGTTTTTTCTCCAGTTTTCAGAATAGGCTTGAAAAACAGTAACTGCAAAAAAACCCTACTTCTGTTGTTCTGCACACTAAACTGTTTGAAAAGTCCAGCAAGCAAGTAGCTTTTGATCTGACAGGAACTGACCAGTACTATTGAAGCAAATGAGATCACATTACTCAAGCAGCCTCTCTAAACATTCAAAATACCAGAAACATTAAAAAGCCTCTTTAGAATTAGCCACACAGTTCACAGAGGGATTTAAAAGTAGTCTTCTTACAAATATCCTTACAAATATCTGTGTGTGTAGATGCTACTACTAAACTATGAAAAATATCTTGTAACTGCATTAGTTGTTACATATTTCATTTCAGCATTTTAAGTCTCATAAGGTATTAATTTGAAGTTCTGCTAAACTAATACTTTTAAAAAAACCCTCACATTTAGATTACTGACCCCTTAAGATGACAACAGCTCTAGCAAGAAGCCAGCTGTAACCAAATTTTTTCTTACAAAATTGTAAGACTTAAAGCTAGGAGACCAGTGCACTACCTTTTGTGTTAACAAAACTTTCTTGACTGAATATCTCCATTGTAGTTCTACCATCTGACCACCCTGAATGCTTCTGACTTAAGTGTGTGGAACATTTTTAAATAAATGTAATTAGCATGAGAGTGCAGTTTTCTGAACAGCTTGAAAAAGCTACTAAAGTGCTGAGGAGTTGCTACTTCAGCAGTGATGCTTTTTGTCATTAGATAATTAATGTCAGTCAGCCAAAGACTAAATAAATATGCATTGTAGCTCAAAAGTCCATGTAAGTAAAAGAACTGAATCTGTATATATTTGTGCTGGTCTGAACCTGTCTGTGCCAGACTGGTCATACCATTTTAGAAGCAAGTCCAGCCAACAGGATAACCAGGCTTTCAGGCATAGTTTGTGCTGCTGCAATCCTGAAGAGATACTATCAGGAAGCAGCAATCTTGTTTTTGCTAGCTCTACCAGCATAACAAGGGAGTGACTCTCTGAAGTTACTTGCAAACTTTGAGAGGGAAAACTGGTATTTGCTATTCTAATTCACTAGCAGCGAAACCTGTTCTCTCTTTCTTGATGTATTGCTGCTACATTTAATTTAACATTAAAAATAATTTTCCTGTGAATTGTAAACCTAAGCATACATACGAGGTGCAGTCTGCATATTCCAAGTGCTCTTATGATGTGGATTAGCGAGTTCTCAATAAATTAAAATTTTCTTTACCTACCAAATCGGGTTTCCGTTTGTAGGTGAGAGGAAGGGAGTAAAGTATGGAGTATAGTGTTGTTACCACAGAGGAGATCCAGGACTGTCTAACCTCCCGGCTCCTGGGGATGCGATCAAGGCTGAACTGGAAAAGAGCACGAGGAGCAGAGCTGTTACTTTTCTGAGAATGTTGTGGCTCCGTCTTATTAAATCTGTCTGTGCCAACCTTTTTTTCCCCCTTTCTTAGTCTAGTTTGGAAGTGTTTGTGTATCAAAAGCATACAGTAAAGTACAAAGTACAGCGATACCAGAACTCCGTAGCTATAGCTCAGTCCCGTCTCGGGTGGGGAAACCCCAAACCACTGCAAGCCGCAGCGGCTGTGCCGGGAGCGCTGGGCGAGGGCGGCACCTCGTGGGCACCGGCGGCGCTCGGAGCCGCGCCGCGCCCCCGGCCGCCCGCGACTGCCGGCGGATTCACAGTGCAGCAAATGCAGCAGCTTTGCTCCGCTGCTGTCCGCGGAGGGCCATCGCACATGTAAAAGCAAATACCGCCATCCTTTAAATGAGTACTCAGTGAGTATTCAAAAGATATGCACGATGCATGTTCAAAATGCAAAATATCTGCATAAAGAAACAGGAAAGTACATCTTATCATTAAGTAAAAAATAGGTAAAGAGGTAACTTTCTTTGTTCTTTCCCTAAATGAAGATGATTTGCGGTGTGTAAAAGGTATCAAATTTATAAAGCAAGGATGTTTTCCTTTTCTCTTGAAACCCCAGGAGTAGTTGTTAGGCTGCCTGCCTTCCTTGCAGGTGCCTTTACCTCAATGGAGAGGAGCTGCACCTAAGAATAGTTGCTATGTCAGAAGGCACTCCTGATGCCAGTGACATTTCTGACTGTTTAAATGAAAGAAAAATGTAGTGGCTGCAGTGCAGTGTTCACCGATGCTGACATGTGGATAGTGGTTGTTGCCTCACTCCACATGGGACACCAGATCACCACCACTCTGGAAGAATTTATATGGGGTGTGAGAAACCTAAATACTGAAAACTGCCCAGTTACTTCACGTGCACATTGCTAATTGTCATAGCTTAGTCCTGGTGATTTATGCCCCTGAAAGAGGATGTTAACAAAAGCTGCATGGTAAATACAAACTACAAATCTGTCTTAAATAGCAGTAACTGGGACTATTTTTACTACATAAGGTGTAAAGAATAAAAAAAACCCCAACACTTGTAAATGCAGAATGTTAATTTTCTTGACTGAGATTATCCTGTTTCTTTGTGATATGTTTCTTTAATAGCTGTGATACTGGAAAGCATTAACAGATGTCACAGATGTCACTGACTTTTTTATGTTTTATTTGCAGATGTTGAAACTCTGATTGCATTACTCTGACAACAGAATATGGAAAAATAAACATGTCCCCTGCTCCCTATTCTGGTTATCACTGCCTCTGTTTCTCAAAGCTTTGGAAGAGTTCAGGTGATAAAAATAAATGTTCTAAGTGGAGTTTAGACTGTTGTGTAGCACTCAGCCCTGCAAGAAATATGAGTGTGATAATGTGGTTTTAGGCAGATCAGGGTCCAGTGGAACTATTCAGATGAACCTTCACTGTATGAATGGTGTTAAAGAGTATTTGACAAAAAAAAAAAAACTGTAGGTGATTTTCATAATGATTAAGAAACACAAATAATTTCAGCAGAACTTGGCTGGAACTCCAAACAGTATCAAAGTAGGAATCTACTTGGAGAAGTCAAGTAAAGATCAAGCTGATTTTTATCTGTACTTTTCAAAAACATGCTGGAAACTCTGCACATCAGTGTCTGTCATGTTAGGACTTCAGTCCACATATCAAACAACTCCAAGGTATTAAAATGAAAAACCAAAACTGGGGGGTTTTGTTGTTGCTTGTTTGTTTAAAAGCCCCTGCCAGATGCTTCTGTAATCCCAGCCTCTCATCTCAGGAAGTACTGTCAGTGTTCCAAAGGTACATCCGATATATTTCGCTGGAATACTGCATAGTACGTCTGATAACAGAAAAAGTATGGTGTCATACTGTTGCATCTTTTTTTCTGTACATCTTTAATACAGAATTTTTTTTCTAATTTGAAAACAAATGTTCCAAACTGGCAAGTCTGTAATGTAATTTCAAACCCAGTCATGTAGTCCTTTACCTAGTTAATGTTGTTTTCCAAGGATGCGAGGAAAAGCTGGTGGAGAACTGCAACTGCTGTGAATTATTATAATATACTCAACTGAACATACTGCACTGCTTCCAAAGAAACAGAGTTTACATAATTCTTTTTCATGATGAGAAACAAGATTTCTTAGCATAGTACCTCTCATGAAATGGAAAAGAACATATGGTCAGAAGAGGTTTATGTAAAGATTAGTTAATCTGGTGGTCATCTCAGACACGACCAATGTGGGTACAGGAATTCATGTTCTTCAATAAGTTGTCTCTCTGCTGCTAGAGTATGTTGCCAGCAGCTGAAACAGGTTCTCTATGAGCATAGGAGGTTCCCTGAGTGACAGCTCTGGGGGCATCCATGTGGAATAGCTGTGGTTACAGGTGGGGAACAATAGAGAACAAAGAGGCCACTGATAGCAGGACCAGAGACTTTTCATAGGATGCATTTTTTAAATTTCTTATTCAAGAGACTTTGTGGGTCGAGGTGCAGCATTTTTCTTCTTGTAAGCAAGATGTTCATTCTGGCTTTCTTTCCTTCTCCCTGAATAGCTGTTAGAACAGAGCTAGAGCACAGATCAAAAAGAAAAATATTTGGAGGGGTGGGGAGGTGTGAATGTTTAATTTTCTCTTACATCACTGGTTTTCTCTTACATCATCATTGTAATTTGTCTTCCATCTGGTCCCTAGTTCTGGAAAAATCTACTTCCTTAACAGGATGAGGAAGGGAATGATCATGTGTTGAAGCATTCAGACTTCTCCCTTTCACTTATGAAAAGCTGCAAGAAGCTACTAAGACAAAATTTTTATATGTTTGATGATCTCCAGTGTCCCCAATAACAAAACATACACTGTGTGTGTGAAAGCACACTCTGAAATTTAGCAAATATATGTTACAGGCATGTGATATTTACTTTCCAAAATTTTTTTCATTTTCACTCTGAATACTTTTGCTCAGTAGAAAGAGAATGATATCTGATAACAGATGCTCATTTTCCTTTGACCAAACTCACATGCAGCCAAAATGTTCCTCTGGCTTTCAGTGTTGAGGGAAAATATAANTTTTATAACAAACATAAATATATAATAATGTAAATATAATAAATATAAATGATACTTAAATAATATTATATAAAATATAACTAATATTAATATAACTAAAATATAATCTGTTAGTAGTTGGAGGGGTTATAAAAGAGAAGCTGCTTAGCAAAAATAAGTGAGCTATGAAAACCACGTAACCTTTTAATATTGAAAATATGTATCTTCAAGAAATCTAATAATTTAGGGTTGGACATTCTTAGGTAAGTGAATATGCCTGTGTGAACAGCTATTTACACACCAAGATGTCTCTGAACAGGAAGTACCTCTGGTCACTTTATTAAACATTCATCCTTGGTGCACAATGAGACGTGAAAGTTGTGGTAAACAAACTTTAAGATGTCATTCCATAGTGAGCCTGTGGTTCACCTTAGCAGCAGTTGCCTTACATTAACAGGGTTTATTCTGAAAACCATTGGTACCGAGTCCTACAGTCTTTTGTCCCAAGAGCACTGCTGAAAACAGTGGAAGTGCACCACATGAAATCAACACCATGCAAATAATTCATTTACTGTGTGTTGTACTATTTGCCCAAAAGGACTTAAAATTTTTGTAGTCAGAACATTCATTTCCATTGTACTTATTCCACTAATACTTTCTACTAATTTCACTGGATGTCAGATCACACTTTAGGTCAGCAGTTATGCTGCTGTCTGTTAATCATACAGCAAACGAGCTGAAAGCAAGCTAACATCTGAAAGAAATAAATAAGATATTTTAATGACTTTTTCATGAGTTTTAGGAGTTCAGCATTTGCTCAGGTCATCAGCCAGAAAACTGACATTCAGAGGCCTTGCATCCCTTTTAAACACACATTTACTACTTCATTTTAAAAATACAACCAATACACAGTCTAGAAACAAACAAAGCCAATACAATTTAAATTAAGGTTTTCTTAGAGAAAATGTTTTTATATATAATTTCTTTCAAAAAAATACTGTGTGTCAGCGAGGGAAATGCCAAACTAAAAAAAAAAAAAAAAAAAAA
>VZSE01014839.1:2385696-2402906 GCA_013398275.1 Promerops cafer | reverse complement strand
AAAAAAAAAAAAAAAAAAAAAATCCCCTCCACAATATTTTTGCCCCAGTATTCTTATAGCTACAAGTAACACTTCAGTGGCTAGCTGGTATAAATGTCCTTTCAAAGAATTATTTCCAAATTGCCTTGAATTAGAATGTCAAGATCATTTTTCTTACATGAGTATTTAACAAGTTACCTGAGATTTGGAGAATGTTTCAGCCCTTTTTTGTTCAAAAGAACGTATTTTAGCTTCACTCATCTTATCTGAGTCTGCCAAAACATAATGTCTAGGAGAGTATGACTCTGACAAACAGCTAAGTAACCTCAGGATTTCTGTTGTGTGCCCACCTGTAAAACAAACCAAACTGCAATTAGTATGTTAAAAATTTCATAACTTTCCATTTCTTCAGCTGAATCAGTCACTTTTCATTTTAAAGCATATTAGTATTACCAGTACCAGTGAAGTAGATACAGAAAGTATCTTCTGAGAGTGCAGGATTCAATTAGAGCATGGCTGAGACTGTTTAAATCACATGGAGGGAACTCAGCTCCCAGGGAAGCAATATTGATGGATGTTTTCCAGTGAAATGGGATTGAACCAGGGTCACACAGGAGACTGATGTTTGTGTTTCATGTCCTGTACACGGGGCAGAACAACTGGGCAAAGAGTGACACTGTGGTCTGCACTGAAAGGCCACCCCATGGCATGATGGCCAAAATGAAGCTGGACAGGATCTGGCTCAGAGCTGCACCCTGGAAGCAGAACTGCCACTGACCCTGCCCTGTGCCCAGTGCTGTGACCTGCCAGAGCAGGGGTGTGCTACCCCAGCTCATCACCCCAAAACCAGCCAGGCAGCAGTGTCACCCTGCAGCCACAGCGGTGTCACCATGCAGCCACAGCGGTGTCACCCTGTAGCCACAGGGGTGTCACCGTGTAGCCACAGCAGTGTCACCCTGCAGCCACAGCGGTGTCACCATGCAGCCACAGCGGTGTCACCCTGTAGCCACAGCAGTGTCACCCAGCAGCCACAGCAGTGTAGCCGCTGGGTGCTGACAGAACAAACAGTCCCACATCAGTCACTGCTCTGAGCACTGCCCTTGAACGGGCCTTCACAACCTTCTGACTGCAGGGTCACTCTGTCCCAGAGCTAAACTTGCACTAAACCAGAGAGAAGGGCAGGGTGTATATACTGTGCTTTTTGGGAGCTGTTTTTTTGTTTGTTTGTTTGTTTGTTTGTTGGTTTTTTTTGCCATTTGAGTTTCCTGAAAAGCAGTTAGAGGGATATTGCTGGAGTGGAAAGTGGGGGGAGAAGGAAGATTGTGTGTGTAGGTAAAGTGGAGCAATCTCACTTTTTATGCATCAGACCAACATGAAACCACATAATGTATTTACTGGATGTGTTGCTTTTCACTCTGCTGGAAGTTGTAGACCAGAACAGTAAACTAAATGTATTCCTATTACCTCCTGCTGTTCAGTGTCACTAGGCTCCCAAGAGACCTTTGTTTCACAGGTTAAACACTCATAGCTGGTGAACAGCTGAAAACAAGGAGAGCTATGTTGCAGCATTGAACTAGACTTTGCCACCTTTCCATACAATTTCATGCTGGATTTTTCAAATATGTTTGGAGATAATTTTTCCTGAGTGGTGTTTGTTAAAAGTTTCACAAATTTTAATGCAATCAGCTGAGCACTCACAGAAGAGAAGGAGATTTCTACTTAAAAGTCTCAAAGAATAGGCTTGAACATTACATGGATGTTAACTGACACGTATTATTTCACCTGCTAAACTTATGTATTCTTTTAATATAGATAAACTAGATTCCAAACAACTGAAGGAAAATACACGCATTTCCAGCCCTAGTGGATGTAAAGATGACCTGAAGAATTATAAACCTGCCAGTCAAACTCAGATGCAGAAAGATCTCAGGATTATTATTCAATAGTCGGTGTGCAAAAACCAAAGGGATACTGAGGAGCTGAAGTCACAGCTGGCCTGTATTTGTCAACTGCAAATTTTCAAATAAATTTTTTGGAGGTAAATTAATTGCCCTTCAACTCTGATAACAAGGTAACAAGGAGTATCAGATGTGTACACCCCCTTTAGCGAAGGGTGACATTCTTGTCTCTGACGGATCCACGTGTGACTCGTGTAAGTAAATCACAGCGGCGCGGTTTGGGTAGATTGCAAAATGCCACGTATGCAAGGGGCGTGCCAGTCTTTGGAACGCCGTGCCCTGCATCGCCATCAGCAATCACCAGACCGAGCAGCTGCACAGATCAGTCCTGCACCTGTTTATCGGTGCTTTCGTGCGTGACTTTGGTAAAACGCGCAACAATGACTCAAATCGAGAACCAAAACACCGAAAGGCAGGTGGCGCCGGCCCGAGGACACCCGGCCCGGCCCGGGGGGACCGCAGGAGCTGCTGTAGCGGGGCCCCGGCTCCTGACACAAGCAACCGCGACTACAGCTCCCGGCATGCACCAGGGTATACCGACGGCGTTGCGCTGGCGGCTCGTCGCGCTACATGCCGGGACTCGTAGTTCCAGGAACCTGGAGAGGCAGCTCTACGGTGCCACCCGCTCCCGCCGGCGGCAACCCCCACTCACCAGAGCCGGCCACCACCAAGAGACTGAACGGAGGCGTCCGCCGACCGCGGCGCCTCCTATCCAGGAGCACCAGCGGGACAAGCAGTAAGGAGAGGAGGAGGAGCAGGAGGACGACGACGTGCAGCTCCTCCATGCGCGCCGGGGGCCACCTCTCGCGGAAGCGGCAGTGGCACCTCCCCCGTACGGCGGCCGGCGCGGTTCAAACCTCCGCGCCCTCTGAGCGTGGTGGTGGCTCTGGGGGTGGCAAGGGGTGGCAAGGGCTGCGGGCGGGCGGGGCTCGGCGGGCCCGGGCGCGGTGATGCGGCGTGAGGGGCTCTCCGTGTGCCCGCCCGGTGCTCCCCGCGCCTCCGAGCACCCGCTGGCACCCGCTGCCCCGCAGCCGGCGTCCCGGAGCGGCGAAATACCGCCGTAAGCACGGGGGCGAAGGAGAGCCGGCGCTCTCAGAGCCCGCAGCCGAGCCTGCCCGCTCTGCACGGGCTGCCGGAGCTGAGGGAGGCCTGCCCGCTCTGCACGGGCTGCCGGAGCTGAGGGAGGCCTGCCTGCTTTAGCAGGGCTGCAGGAGCTGAGGGAGGCCTGCCCGCTCTGCACGGGCTGCAGGAGCTGAGGGAGGCCTGCCCGCTCTGCACGGGCTGCCGGAGCTGAGGGAGGCCTGCCTGCTTTAGCACGGGCTGCAGGAGCTGAGGGAGGCCTGCCCGCTCTGCACGGGCTGCAGGAGCCGCGGGGCTCCGTGACGCGCCCGAATTCCTGCAGGAGCGTGATTCCTGGATGCACACGATACTCATCCATGCTTACATGCAGCTGTAATGTTACACAGCCTACAGTAATGCATAAAATAAAGAATACTAACATTTCACTGCTGTCGTGGTTCTACTTCTCATTCATGGTAATACTTAAGCTTTTTATTTCAGTAAGAAGCATGGAGCAACAGATCAGCACTCTTTCTGCCTCCATCAGCATCCGGCCTTTGTTGGGAGATAGCGATGATTCAGCCACTGGGCTAATCTCAGATGCAACGTGTGTTTGCTAGAAAGAGTAAGATACTGCCTTTTATGATTAGGAAAGAGTTTGTTCATCACTGTCCTTAAATTATCTGCCAGGGAGCAAGGCCCTCCTCTTGGCCAGTGAATCAGGAGCAATGAACTCGAGGTTTATGGAGAGGTTTGACGCTACTGCTTTATGGGGTGAGTTGTCAAGCATATGAAATGTGACAGCTGTGCACTTGTACCTCAAGTGCACAAACACAATAGATCAAACACTTGCAATTCTGCATCTGCTTGCCATGGTTTCTCTGGCTGGTTTTTTTCCCTCTTACTCCTCCTGAACAAATTGGACTTTTTGTATCCCTACCAGCCTTGGAAGCTTAATGTTTCCTTCTCATTTTTAACAAAGATGTGCCAGTTGTGGATTCCAATGGTTATGGCATGTCATACAAGTAAAAGATACAAGCTCCAGCAATCCTTTGCCATCTTAGGATCTGAAGTGGATCTTTCTGATTCATGCTTCACAGCTCTACAGATCGTTTTTTTCTTTATGTCACTGTAACATATAATTTTGCAGTTGCTTTATGCAGAGAGCATTAAAAACAGTATTACCATGGTAAGCTTGTCTTCCACCCAAATGAGTAACCTCACAAAAAGTTTCTCACTGCCTAGTCATTGTTGACATTTGGAAGCAACAAGGTTTTAATTAAAAGTTCTGTTGATGATGCATAAATTTCCAAAATTCTTTTTGATTTCCACTTAATTAGCTACATAAAACTAATTAGTAGGGACAATAGAGGTGCAAGTCAATGACAGAAGAAAGTACCACAATACCTTTTCAGGACATGAGCTACTTGGTTAAAACAAGACATTAAGTTCTATAGACAATTGAAATACTAATTTTGTCTATGGTTGTCTTTTCCCCACTTGTAGTCTCTTCAGTGAAAATAAATGTCATTGATTTTTCCCAGTTGCCACTGCAGGTGTAGCTAACAATTGTTTTTTTAAGGTGGGTTTTTTTCCAAGACTGCTCAAAATCTTTCCTTTGCTCTTTATTTTTTCCTACCATAAATGTTAAAGAACTGCTTTTTATTAGGCATTTTATTCCAAGAAACAGTCCTGGAAACTCAGCAGTAGAGATTGACATAAAAGGCTTCAACTTCTTTTCTCCTTTTCATGTTATTTATTCAGTAAGTACATCCCCTTCTAATACAGAATTCTTCTGTAAATATATTTGGTGAAATTAATAAGAAACTGACCTAAAACCAGGGAAGTTGGAAGGCATTTAAAATTAAGAGTTAAAAATAAGAGTGATGCAGGCCTGTTCTTTGGAGTAGACAGTTTCTTGGATGCAAAGCAAAGGTTTTGACTTTCAAGGAGTCTAAAAAGCTACGCAGGGAGTTTGCCTCATAAACTCCTACAGCTAGTGCTTGAAATCTGCTAACTCACTGCTAAATTTGCAGGAGTAAGGGATATAGTTTTCAAGTAGTATCCATAGAAGATTGCAAGGCTTGAGGGAGTATTCATAATTTGGTAAGACTGGTTAAAATAACTAAAGACTGAGGCAACAGTCTGATACCTAGTTGCAATAAAGTTTTGTGGATCTTTTTTCCTTTGTGAAAACTGAGCAGAGCTCATGAAGATCCCTTTTGCAGTGTAACACTGCTAATCATGCCTTTTCTCAGTAGGACATAGGTGTATTTGTGTTTTTTCATCATGGCAACTCCCTGCTCCCTTGATACCATGTTCTGGACGTGGGAGACTTCAGTGCAACAGCTGTTTAACAGTCCTGAAGAAAGCAGGTTGCTGTCTGCTCCTCCAGGTGTGTGCTGAATGCCTGGCCATGACTCCAGTCTGGCAGTGCCTTGAGGAATCTTTGTCTCAGCATCAGCTGTGCATACGAAAGTTCTTATGAAATGCAAAGTTTGGCACACCATGGCCGTGTTAGCTAAGTAATGTGAAGCAGGTGAAGTACAGGGTTTCCTTGAGGAAGGCAGTGATTAGTGCTGGATACTGCTCTCCAGTCTGCAAAATCACTGATACTGAGTGTCTGTCTGGGAGGAAGTGGTGCACTTGGTCTGAAAAGTCATTTGACAGAAGGTGATGCAGGTGCAGAGGCTGCCTCTCACGCCTCGCTACTGATGCAGGAAGTTAGCTTTGAACTTCTTTTCTGCAGGAGAAATGAACCACACTTGTTATAAATAATTGGTCACTGTTGCCCAACTCTGAAGCTCTTGAATAGGAAAAAATAGGTACAGTATTTTTTCCATCTACCACTTGTGAGACAATGTTCCAAAGAAAGATGTGCTGCTCTCCTTTTAATATGTGAATATTCTCTGTGGATGCCTCCTCGTACCTGGGGTGCATGTCTCCTTTGAAAGTTACACTGCTGGGTACTAAAGGGAACTGAGCAGAGCTCGTTATTTGTGTTTCAGGTTCTTTTGTCTCCCAACAGGAAAGGCTGTAATTGAAATATAAATAAAACTATTTTTTCCCTGAAATAAATGTAGACAGCTTTGGCTATCTGACAGTAATTCCCTTTCTGAGTTTCCACCTGTAAGTGATCTAACTCTTAATTGTTAAATAAGAATCTTTCCATTCAACTGAAATACACCTTATATTCATGATTTCTTAACTGGTGCTTTGAATACTTGTGATGTTTGGGGTTTTTTTTCCTTCTAATTACGGGTTCTAAAATTACACCTATGAACAAGACTGAGTGTACTCTTGTTTTCTAAAATGAGGTCATTTTTTCTTGTTTTGGTTAGAGTGCAGCTCCACAAACAGTTGCATCAGCACTACTGATGAGAAAACTAGCAAAATGGTAGAAGCAGTTGGGTGAGAAAAAGGATAGGAATCCCTTGGGCTTTGCTTCTGGAAAAAAATGTAATGTTGAACCATTTATCATGTTAAACCTCAGTAATTTATTTAAATGTATCTAAATATTATTCTTAGTTTCTGCATGATATTTTTGTAGAAGTGATTTGTAAGAACAGATACGTTACATAAGTAAACTTTATTTTTTTTGCCGGAAGCAATTATTTCTTTTTATGTGCTTATGGTGTTCTTAGAAACACTGTGAGAAGTGGTATCCTCTTCGATTAGTCAAAACCTGAAGGCTTCTAACTGGGTTTCTCATGGTTCTTCTATGATATTAGAAATGCAAACTGCATCTGGAAGACTCTAGAAGAGCAGTAACATCCTAAGTGTTGTAACAAGTTCTGTGGTTGGGAAAGAAAGGTATTTTTAAATTAATCAGTGGAGACCATTTGGGATCAACTGGAGACAAGCTGCTGGCTGATCTCACTTGAAGGCAGAATTAGGATGTTATCACAGCCAGTCTGTGGCAAGATTTGTCCCTTTAGACAGCTGCTACTTTCAATTGCTTTGGGCCAAGTGCAGTTTCATGTTCTTATGAGTAATTAGAATTAAAGGAATGTAATCTTAGAAACCCTCATTTGTATTTGCAATCAATAACAGCTGTGATATTTAACATTGCAGTTAGTGCTGTGCTTCCTGGTATAAGGACACTTCTCGTATGTATTTGAGTCTCTTTTGTTCAGATATAAAAATACAGCACTTGCAAACACTTAAACAATGCTTGTGCTAAATACCAAAAAAGTGGAACCAAATTCCCCAAATAATAAGACTTATTCCCTAATAAAAATTTTTAAAAATTTTTATTTTTTTCCCTTCACATTTGCTTTTCTTTACACTTTAATTTTCAGTGACAGACAGCAAAGTGGTTGTGAGTCTACAGCAGCAGCTCAGTAAATAAGGTATCCTTTACTCCTACATTTCCCTCTTGTTGGCAATGTCAAGTTTTCTGAAAATAGTTTTTGGAAATGGGAGAGGAGGTTGTTTTTAGAAATTTGTTTGGGTCTAAATACCATGTAGAATTTAGAATCAAAGTAGCAATTTGTAAGGAGAATGTTTTTTTTTCCAACAGGCATGAGCCACAGTGCCAGGCGATGTTTCTTTAACCTGCAGCATCTGAGAGCATGTCTGGAGGGCTGCTGTGTGTGGCTTTGATGACACAAGGCATCATAACCATTTGGGTGCATTCTGAGTGTGCTTCTATGAAGCAGACACTTTTGTAGTAGACAGCACTGAAATTACATAATGCAACTTGTTGTAATTACTGGGTAGTGTGTGCAGGGAGCAGTCCCTGTAATGTAATGTAAAATAATGCTCTTCCATCTGTTCAAAAGACCAGGAGAAAGAGACTGCTGTTTCACTTCTTAAAAGTACTGAGTGACCTGGAGGTCACTTGGGTGCCTCAGGCCACTTGGCCTGTAAAAATAAGGCCTTTTTTAAAACATGCCTAAAAATAGATTTGAAGTCTATTCTTAATGTCCTGGAAATCTGTCTTCTGATCTGTAATGTTGAATGAAACTTGCAGGATACTTGGGGGTTAGGATGTAGGATTCTCCACCTGTTCACTGCTGCTTTTTGGCTGGAGCTTTCCCGAGCTTTCCGTGTAAGCATCTGTAAGGAGGATGAAGAGAAATGCTCATTGGTTTAGCCTTTCCTGCTGTCAGAAAACTTGACCACTGCTTGTGCAGGGAGATACATGAGACAAGGCTATATCAGCTTGTTTTGGGTGCACAGCTTTTCCTCTCTCAGACTGAAACCCAGGCAGCTGTGGGGCTGCTGCTGCTGTCACAGCTCTGGGTTTGAGTGCCCAGCCCTCAGCATTCTTAGCCTTGAGGAAAGGGTGTCTTACCCTTCTCTGTTCTCTCCCTCCTCTCCTTATGAGCATCCAAAATGCAGCAGAACTGACACCCTCCTCTGTGAGGAAATGCTACTCAGTTGAAAGTGAGGACAGTTTTCTGAGCTGTTTACATTTCTAAAGGTCTAGCATTGAATTAATGCCATGCTGGAGCTGGAAATAACTGGAAATATTTTAATAATATTAAAAGAGAAGGGAAGATGTCCTCTGGTTTTGCTCTACACTGTCTGTCATGTTCTTTTCCTCCCATATTTCTTCAAGCAGTTGTGTTTAAAAATATGTCATTTATTGACTATTGTTTTGGGGATGTTGCTAGGTATGGCTGTGGATTTGGGGACTTGATCAAGTACTATTTAAGTCAGTTGAATGTAATGACTTCGCTAACTCTCAATGGAGATAAATTGAATTCTTTGCAGAGTTTGCAAGGGCTGCCAAAGTTATCTCAGTGTTTTAATTTCTGTATGTTTGTGTATAATTCTTGCAAGACAAAATATTACCATTTAAAAATATGAAATCTTTTTTCTTCTACCTGTTTAGTTAAAATATGTAAGATGTCAACCACAGCAAACCCTGTTAAGAAAAAGCTGACACAGTTAAAAGTCCAGCTATTGACAATATAATTTGCCCTCTGCACTGTACTTTAGCAGTCTTTAATTATGTGATAAGATATAAAAACAGATACTCCTCACATTTTTTTTCCATCAACCACAGGTGATGCATAACACTGTTCTCTCTCTGTTTGACAGTACAGGAAAAGAATGTCCTTGTCTTCATTACAGTTTTTATGAATGTTAGGAAATTATAAACCATTTGCATTAGTTACTGTGAATTTAATGCGTCGTTAAGGTCTCAAGAGAGTCAGTTGTTTGACTCCAGTGCCTGTGAGTTAAACAGTGATAATGAGACAATTGCTTAGAGTTAAGTTGTGCTATTAATTATTTAGCTGACTTGTGATTAATATATTACTGAAAAGAAAAAACTTTACACATGTGGAAGCACAAGTTTTATGTCAGCTGCCAATGTCAGCTTCCAATTTACTAACATTGACTAAGACAAATAATAGAAATAATTTCCAAAAAGAAACCTTACATGTGACTTCATACTCTTTTTAGAATACTTTGAAGAAAAAATATGTTGTCTTTTTGATTGTATGTTTGTGTTTGAGGACTGGTACAATTGTAAATACAAGCAATTGTTAAGTAGCTAATAGTCAGGCCAAGAGCTTGTATAAGTCTTGATGATGATGATGATGATGATGATGATGATTACTATTTTTTAATGATGAATTGTTTGTAACTGCAATCACCTTTAAAGAGTACTGTACACACAAAAGAAAAAACAGGTTTGTTCCAAGTGAAACTGAAGAGTGCATACGTGTGGAGTGCAGTGTGGCCAGAACTCACCTGCCTTGGCACTGCAGGACGTGGCATTGGACTGGAATGTTTTGGTCTGTGTATGTGCAGCTACAGTTGTCCAACATACCTTTAATTGTAAAGTTTCAGTGGTGAGATTCCTGTTTCCAGTGGAGCATGATTTCCAAACAGAAAAAGAGGACATCGCCAGAGACGCTCCAGATGTGCAATGCCCCTTACTCAGCAAATCAGATGAACAGGTGCTGAAATGTTGGCTCTTCAGGCAGTCCCAGTAGAGTTATTACAGAAAAATGTGTATGTTTACAACAAAATAAAAGGAAATGGGCAACACTGAAAAAAACCACAGCCAAGATGTTCTAATTTGTTTATATCACAATGCAATGTTTCTGCAATTTATTCAGTTAGACAATATATTTGGTGCAATTCACAAAGTGACTTTCCAAATCCACTTATAATGTTTGCATGATACATTTTCATGGTGAAACTCTTCCACCTTAGCATATTTTAGTATCTATCTCTCTATCTATCTAATCTATCTATCTATCTATCTATCTATCTATCTATCTATCTATCTATCTATCTATCTCTATATATCACATATAGAATTAGGATTAATTTTGTATTTTCTTTATTTTTAGGTATTGTTGGGTTTTGTAGTCAATATTTTTCTAGTATTTGTCTAATCAGTCAGGTATGGTGTTGAATAGTGTCATTGGAAGTAGAAGCCTAAACAAAATTCCTCACTTGATTTGAAAGTCAAGCTTTCTTTCTGTACTTTAGCACTGCTGTATTTAATGTAGTTTCTTGTCCTTTTGTATGTTTTTACCAGGACTGCTGTCTTAAGTCTTAGATTTGAAAGAACAGTATAGAGCATGATATCCTTCCTATGACTAGAACTGTACAAAGGAACATGTCTGTATGAATTAATATACAGAAAAAGGCCTAGGGAGGGGAATCACTAGAGCTCCTGATATCAATGCAGACTAACCATTAAACCCTAGGTAAGAATCTATAATAATGCCAATGCAAAATTAGAAAATAATCACAATATTAACAAGTAGCAGTGCTAAAAGCAGGGGCTTTGCTAGATTTCATTATTAGTAATAAAGGAAAAATTAATAGTACATTCTGGACCTCCTAAACTGACAAAATTAAGACATAAATTATATTTACTTTTGAAACAATGTATGACACCACTTTAATATCTGTCCCCAAATATGAAATTAAAAAGTATTAATACTTAAGAAATATCAATTTTAAAGTCATATTCTCTGAAAAATACATAATTATTACAAATACTGACTACTGCTTTTGAGAACTGTGTGGAAAACAATTTCTTGCTTTCTTATTCAGTTTTTTAAAATAGATTTCAACAGAATTTAGACATATATAAAGTGAGTATGGAAGAGGTTTTATTCTTTCCTTGTGTCATCAAACAATTTTGCTTCCTTGTTTCCTCAAGGCTTTCACAGATCAACAGAGGATCAAAAAATCACTAAACACGATAGAAAGCTTTTTGAAAAATCTGCAAAAATTGACAAAGCATTCAGAGGGAATTATATTGTCTGAAGAAGCTACTTGACCTGTTCAGGCTAGCACATCTGCCACTAAAATATCCCTACAAGCCATTCTTTCCACGGTGTGTGCTGAAGGAGGCACAGTGACACGCCGTGCAGCCAAAGTTCAGACTGGGCTAAGAGAGGCTTAGAAGCTCTCCTTAGCATCCAGAGGAGTGATGCATCCAGAGCACGTGCTCTGTCTTTTTACCTGAAAGTCTGATGCTGTCACATAAAACAGAATACCTTGCATCAACAAGCACTGTTTTGTTCTGCACTTGAATTATGCTGATTTTAATTACCAGTCAGAACGTTAAAACCCGGATTGCTTTCTGACCCTCTGCATGTTGAATTATTGGGAAACATTTTGTTTGGTTTTAGCACTGCTTGGCACCAATCTTACTCTTTCCAATTGTATGTCATTGCAAAGTACATCTTTTTCCATTTTCTGCTGTTCTGGCATCATGAAATTCTAGTCACTACCCTGTTCTGCACTGCTCTTGTTGCTAAGAGCCTCGACTCACAAAGCAAAAAGAAATATGTGCATGTGAAGAGAAGAATCTAGTATTATTTCAAAATTCCTCCTGCTGTTTGTGCTTCATGTTGGAGATTAGGGAACCAAGAAGTTTTCTAAATCTCAGAGCTCTCTGGCTTAAGCCTTTGGGAATGAAACACTTTCTCTAGACCTTTCTGGTTTGCAGGTCCCAAAGATGCACCCAGTTACAGCTTTGTTTACTAAAGAGCCAAGGACACATTTAACAAAGCTGCAGTACTGCCTCCATTATACTCCTTTGTGCAGGCACATCAGAGGGAAGAAAATGCATGGAGGAACGTGAGGGGGACAGAGAAGGAAGCCAGGGGAGAATAACTGTGGGGAGGAGGAAAATAAAGTGACAGAAAAGGAAAAGGTGATAGTAAAATACAATATAAAGTAGAAGAGGGGAAAAAAGAGGAGACAGAATGACCTGGAAAAGAAAAAGAGATGGCATTCCTGTGAATTCTGAGGATAATACTCAGCACATCTGTCTTAATGTGGTTTGATGTCTTGTCATAATGCTGACGTGGTACATCAGTGTAGGGGTTTCTAGTGCAGCATGGTAGGCTCACAATGTGCTGTTTTACAGGTCCTCAGTAGCTTCTGGACAGTTATAATCAGGACAATAATACCAATGGAGAGGGTAATGCTGCAGGTGAGGTGTAAATAGATGAAAGAGACAGCGTGTGATGAGAGACATAAATGGAGAAGACAGAAAAACTGGAAGAAGACTGAAGAAGGGACAGGAAGAGGTTTGTGAACAGACAGCTTTCCAGAAACAAGCCTTTGTTCTCTCATGGACAGTAAGTACTACTGGCAGAAATGCTCTCTCAAGTGGGAGGGGACAGGAGCTGGGAAAGTTAAACTCACTGACCTCAGACAAAAAATGGAGCGTGTGTTTAGAGGGAGTAAACTAAAGCAGGGAAAGTGAAGGTACATTACCACCTAAAAACGTGGTAGGGTATGTTACAGTGACCTGTGCTGCAGAGGTGTGACACTCGTTCTGCTGCACTCATCTGAGTAGGTGTAGCACAGTATGCAGCAACTCACAAAATGTGTCTGCTGCTTGGAAAGCCAAGATAACCCTTTCCCTTCAGGGAAGCATACAGCTCAGCCACTGTTAACTGGGTACCTGCAGGGTGTAAAAAAAAACCCCAAAGCATACAGATTTGTTCTTTGGACTATGTAAATTTTCTTTGGAGAGGGAGGATTTTTTAGAAATGGAGTTCTTTTCTTTTCTTTTCTTTTCTTTTCTTTTCTTTTCTTTTCCATTCACCATTTTTCTGCTATTTTTCAGGGTGGGTTTTTTTGACCAAAACTAAATTCAGATCCTTTCTTTTCAGTCTCCTCTTTTAAGTCTTGGGCTTTCTGAATTAAATGCTGCAATATTAGCTGCCTGCAGTTCCTGTGATTGGACTCCATGGGTGGCCTGAGTAATTTGCAGACAATGGAGCTGGCTCTTTTCTCACTCACACCACTGTAACTCATTGGCTTCAGTGAAGCTACTCGATTCACAGTGCTGTGAAAGAAGAGTTGTGCTTGCTCTTTCATATGTTCTTTAATCTCCATGATATTTTTGCTTACATGTATAATTGATTTTCTGGGCATATATCCTGCTGCTGGCAGGTAGACCTAGGATCTTCCTAAGACAGAAATAATTTTTTAGGTCATTGAATTCAACCCACTGCTTCTACAACAATGTGTTACATAATTTCTTTCATAAACTGCTCAGGCTTTAATCATTCATTAAGATCTATTCTTACTACAGTGGGTAAATTCAGACAGAAAGGTTAGTTAATCCTATGTAAATTTAAAACCACAATTGAAATAATCATCAAATGCTCTAAAAGTATTTTTCTTTCTCACCTACGTCTCACTTTTCAGTACAGCAGCCATGATAAAGGCTTCATTCTTGGCAGAAGGAGGCTCAGCTCTGGGAAAGCATGATTCTTACAGGCATACTTTGGAAAGGTTATTGTGTATTTTTCTTGCATGGTCACATCCCTCTTGCAGATTTTAGTGGGAGCAGTCATCTGATAACAAATTTTTACCATACTTGAAGTGGCACTCTGAAAGTAATTCCAGGAGGAGAATGGTACGGAACAGGTGTGTACAACTCAGCTGAGGATAGATTTCTGCAGACTTTAACTTACTTATCTTGGGCTGCCTTCCAATTACTACCCTGTTGTAACAAATCCCATCCATTTGATCAAAATTTGCTCTTCATTTATGGAATTAATGGGTCTAATTGACAAGAAGTTGAAAATCATCAATATAATCAAGAAGTTTTATTGTAATTAAAGGATAGATGAAAAGCACAGCCCTGTTTTTTCTCTTACATAGTACAAATAAGATGATTCAGCAGAAGCCACCAGAATTATGCTGCTACCTGCAAATGCTACTGTGATACCCCCCCGTCCTCCCTACCTTTGCTATGCATATATGTTGATGTGGAATACACTGTTATTTTTTGCCTCGTGTTGCTATATCTCTGTTCTGCAGCTCACCTTAGCAAGCCCATTGCTGGTACTTGTCTTCTGTTCTGAATTTTGACTTCAGAAGCTGCAGCTGTTACCAAGGAAAGCTGCTGGAGGTTGCCATTTAGCAGGGCCAGCTTTGGTTTGCAGCAGCTGGAAGGTGGTGGCTGTGCATCACAAGGGAGGGAGGAAGAGGTGTATTAGTTGTGAAAGCCAGATTGTGGCCACTGTACAGCGGCCAGTTAGCTGTGATACTGCTCTGGTGGCTCTTTATCCCACCCTTTGGCTACTCTATTTCTGATGCAGAAAAAGGTGCACCAGTTGAATCATGCAAGTACAGTAAGCCTTACACTTCTAGGACTTGCTGGAAATGCTCAAAGTAATTGTGTGGTCTGTTCATGCAACACTTTGTAGGAGTGGTAGAGCACCCCCTCAGTATTGTTGGCATTACACTGCCTGTAGAACGTGGGCCTATGGTGTTTGCTCTGAGGTCCCTGGGATTGCTGGACATGGGACATCCAAGGTTGAGACTGCTGCACGTATGCAATAACATGATGAGATTATTAGATACCAAGAATCCTAGACATACACAGTTCTCAAAATCTCCCTGGAAAACAATTCTGGTTGGAAGAGAGGACACACAACCAATCTAAGGCAACCTGGATATGGTAGCCATGTCTACGGGTCTCCCTTCTACTGCAATGCCTTCATGCTTCCCCATGGCTAGTTCTTTTCTATTTGCAAATCTTCTTTGTCAAAAGTGTGAGAGTACCCTGCTGTATGCTCATGTGCAGCTGCCAGTCAGGAATGCTCAGTGCATCACCATTGCCACCTTTACAGTCTGCAGCTCTCAACCCAGCACGTGTTTCGGGGCTGTTGAAAGAGGCCATTGCCTCTGGTCACGATCTGCTCCGTGCTCAACAACGTGCTGATCTCAGGCCAAGGAGAGAGCAGCGAGGCAGGACAAACTCGTTTCTTTCACCCACGCAGCACACTGGGCCAAAGGAATTCTTTGGTAGGCTGTGTGCTACACAGGCCTGACACAGAGGCTTGGGGAGAGTCTGGTTTGTCTTCGAGATGCTTCCTAACCTGTAAGTGCATAATGGTGATTGGTTATTTTGAGGCTTAGAGCTCTGATAAGTGGTCTTTGGCAGAGTTATCCATTCAGTTTAAGACCTTACCACTCTCAAGTGTCTATTGTACTCTGCTGTTAGGTATTACCACACCCTTGCAGCGGAGACTCCAGGTCACAGGCTGGCATGTTAAAAGAATACCTACTTTCATTGTTGTACTCTTCTAGAATGATCATGACCTCAGGCAGTTGAGAGAAATTACATCTTAAAACACAGCAGCTACATCTGCCAGAGCTTGTTGTTCAGAGCCTTTGGCCTCTGCTTCTTAACCGTGAGAGCAGAGAGTCCTTGCCAGTGCCTGCAGGCCTGAGGACAACCATTCGTGCCTTTACTGCCACTGCAGGTCCTCTGTCACCCACTGCTTGACCATATGGAGTACTGGTGTCACAGCTGTTACAACTTAAAAGAGCAAGAAGTATGTGTGAAGAAACTTTGAAGTCACTGATACTGCATTAAGCAAAAAGTGAGGACTGTTCTTTGGAAGGTGAATTAATGAAGAAAGTCTCTGGGAATTTTTATAGTTTATGATCCTACCATGGAGTTCTTAGGATTTAGTGACTGTTCTGACACTAAAAATTGCAGATGTAGTAGAAAACTAGGTTGAAATATTCATTTATATCAGAAATTATATGACATCAGAATAAAACATGAGGTTTTAATCTTAATTTCACTAAGAAATTAAGTGATTGTGTTGATATTGTGTTGTATGGTATTGCTGTCTTTGTTTGTCCATCTATTTTTGTAATGGAAGGAGACTGGAAGCAGGAACAGGATCCCCTTCACTTGTCTGAGGACATCTCGTAAAATTTTGTTGACAAAAATCAATTTAAAAGCTGGTCAGTCATAAGACACAAGTCCACAGGAAATCAAACCTCAGTAGTTCCGACATTGACACAAACACCTGGTAGCTGGTTCATGCCCAGCAATGGATTACGCCGAGCTGGCTGGAAACAGTTAGAGATGCTGGCAGGGTGCCCTGCCCACCTCCCACAGGTTCCCACTTCTGCAGCAGGAATGGCTCAATGCCTCACTAATCAGCACCTGGGTTTCTGCGTTTTGCAGATCGGTGCATTAAGGCAAGCCAACATCAGTTTCTGTTCAGGCTTAAGCCAGAGCATTCCTGCTGTGGGAGATGTCTTGCAAGAGAGATCAGTGTACGTAGTGGGGTAGATGACTTGTCAGCTGCAGCTTAAACTATAGGGTGAGATATATATTAATACCTTCATCATTATTTTGTTAGAGGATAATTTTTAATTTATTAATCAGAAATCATTAATGGAAATGTAAAGTTGAGGTGGTTTAGGATGTGGAGGAGTGATAGCAGAAGAATGCCAAGAGGAACAGTCATGACCATTACATTTTCTAGTTGGTGAAAGAATATGTCTCTCTGTCATATTTAATTTTGTCAGCATGTTTGCTTCTGTTTTTCAACACAACAGCTTAAAAATGTCAAATAAAAAATAATTTTTCATAAATCACAGCATTGAATTTAGTAAATAGTAAGTATTGGCAATACCTGCTCTCTCTATGATGGGTGTGTTCCCCATGGCTCTGTGCTGTACAATGCTCCCAAGGAGCGCATAAAGGGATTCCTAGGGCACGAACGGTCACATCAGCATTTTTCCCGTGGCATATTTCAGACAACCGGGCGGCGTAAGTGAAAGACACGGTGACTAAAATGTTGTTGGAAGGTGAGGTGCTGTGTCTGACTGGCCTCTATCCTGCCCCAGCACAAACACCGTGAACACTCAGCAGCGTTCAGGGCCCAAGGTGGCAGCTCGCGGGGGCGGCGCTGGCAGCCGGGGTGGCCGCGGGGCCCGCAGCCCGCGCGGGCG
>VZSE01014839.1:2355217-2385236 GCA_013398275.1 Promerops cafer | reverse complement strand
CGCGGCTCACCGGGACAGCGAGGTAATGCCCGGCTCGGGGGCAGCGTCCCTCGGGGTCAGCCTGGGGGCCCTCCGCGCCCACCGAGTCGGGGCGGGTTCCCTCTCGGGGGCTTTGCGACTCCAGACCGCTCGCGGGGTTTGAGGAAATTCGCTAAATGGTATCGCAGCGGCCGCCTCATCCTGAGTACCCTGCCTTTATAAGAAGCGTGCTTTATCTGCCGGTTGCTTTGGTGTTCTAAGAGCAGAAAGCTGCGTGGAGTTTAGGGTGTGAATAGCCTTAAAGAGAAAAGGGAACGGCTTAAGCGTGAGTAGCTTGAATTTTTTTGTGTTTCTCCTTAACGCTGTTTACTGAGCTAAGTAAGATTTCAAACGAATAGGAGCTACCATTCAGAACCAAGAGCATGAAGCTCCAGCACTGCTTTTATTACTGGGCTTATTATAAAATGTGGAAACAGTCAGTAGTCCAGTGTCGCTCTCTGCAGATTGGTCTGACAAGTTTTACAGCTATTGGATTTGGCTTTCAGTTTTAAGCGGATCAGGAGAGCGCAGTACTTCATGCGATGTCCTGGTATCAGTAGCAGCTTTACGGTGTAATCTTGTTTGGAAATTGATCCAACTCATCTGGAAATCCAGCCTCGGAAAAAGTAAGGGCTGTGGGCCTTAAACCTTCCACTGCACCTTCTTACCATGTCTTGTTGCTATACTGTTACATTTCTTATTTTTATGATGTGAAAAATTGATGTGGAAACAGTAAGAGGAGGAGAATGTAAATGCTAAATGCTTTTGATGGTACAACACTTGATAACTTTCCTGCTCCTTTATCCTCTTTCATTAAGTGCTAACTTGTTTCTATCAGGAGTTCATAGTGTTATTGTATTGGGGGTGAATGGATATTGCTTTTTCTTGTAAATTTCAAGTAGAAACAGAATTGCAGAAGAACCAGTGCATGCTAATAGCAAATGAAAACCAACATATTTTTAGCTCTTATGGAGTATGATGAAAAAACCTGTTTTATTAACCTTTTCAAAGTTGTTGTGTCAATAGAGCAATTTGAATTCACACTAGGCATGTAAGCAATACTTTGCTGGAAAAATGTTAGTTTCAAGTGTTTGGTAATATTTATTTACCTAAAGACTCTATTGAAAAGCTACAAGAGTGAAGTTCTGATCATATGTAGTTAGTGTCTAACCAAATGTTTGAGACAGTAATTTTGGGTAAGCAAGGCAAATGCTAATGGTGAAGGACCAGCCTGTATATTGTTCTGTTTCTCGTGCATTACAAAGTAGTTACACTAAACCTCCCCCCACCCCACCTCCCATTAGCTCAAACCCCGTATCAGCTGACAGAACAGTAATCAATGACTATGCAGTTTGGGTGATAAAGTGTCTGCTCATACATAATCCATGAAGTTCTGTATCTTGATCAGGCTTTGCTGTACAGCTACAAGAAGATACTTGGAAAAAACCCCACAGTGTAGTTGAAGCTGCCTGACTTACTAACTTTGGCATCTGTCAAGGAAAATTGTAATCAGAAGCCAATTGTGCTTGTTTTAAGTCAACAAGCACAATACAACAAGCTGTTTATGTTCAGCAACGTGAATAATTTTTCTTGTAAATGAAATCTGGTAAAAACCAGTGAATTTTTATGTTAAACAGGATACAGTTGAAAACAACCTAGATAAGAAAATAACAACCTATAGATATGAGACAATGCTTATGGCTGAACACATGTGAAATGCTGTATTTACACCTGGTCCTTGAATTGAATTAAAACATGACACTATTAAGTGATGTGGTAAAATATAAAATTATTCTGGACTTGGTAGTTACTGTACTTAAACAGCATCTTGATAAGCATATATGAAATCAGTCTTGCAAAACTTGAGCATCTGTGAGACCAACCACAGAGGCTTAGTGGTTAATTTTATGTCTGCCTTTCTTCTTCTCTGAAATCATTGTTCCATTCTCCTTCATGGGCATCATGGTTCTGCGTTTGCTGGAAGTCAGGTCATGCACTTTCCATGCAAGTACCTTTTTTAAAAATGAGTTCCCTCCACAGGCTCCTTTGGAGAAAGATTAGTCTTCTAATGCATTTCTTTCAAGGGATGTTTGCAAGGTTTGTTTAATTCCATAATCTGTACTAAAATGAACACCTGTCAAAAGCTGCAGCATTACTTACCTAGTATAATCTTTTGGTACTAAGGAAACAAAACAAAACATGGTTTTCTCTTGTCCAAGAGATTATGTCAGTGTCTTTGAAACTCAGAGATACTAGTGTAGTTGCTGCAGATAAATAAAATGTGGCATCATGAGAATTGCTATATTTTAGTCAAGAGGATGAAGTAGATGTGGTTAATGCTCAGTGGTTTTCCTATTTTTTGAAGAGAATTGTACATAACCTTTGGCTGGATTTTGGCTTTCTTCATTAATTAAACCAACTGATATTTTTTTTTTCGTTATGTGGTCCAAGAGAAGACTTGGTTGCTACAAATGAGATATTGTAATAACCAGGTTTTGTCCTTGTGGTTAGAATCTGGAACTAGATACTATACAGTGCTTCTCAGTGGGTTTAAACTGGTAGATATGAAATAGTTTTATTCCTTCGACTGGTAAGGTTTTAGAAAATTGAGTTTAACACCCATTGTCTCTGGTACTTTATACTATGTGAAAAGGATATACAATTTGGTTTGTGTTTTGTGTCTTCTTGGTCAGTGGAGGCAAATGGAGAAGTATGTGGAGAATCGAGAATACTGAATATTCAGGATTCTAATTGAAACTGGAAGTTTTGATAGAGTAACGTTAAAAAGTATGCAGGATTTATATGCTGCTGCACTAGGACAGGTCATCAGAAAACAACTGGAATCAATTTGATGCAATTCACTGTAGTGTTTGTACATAAAAATTTTAGTTTGGGTTAAAAATGCATTTATGAACTGATTCACTCCCTGTGATTTGTGTTGTGTAGCTGTCCCTGAGCATGCAAGCTGGATTCCTTTTGGGTTCAACTGGGCAGGAAGATAGGCCCTAAGAACACATCAAATATGTTCCAAGAATTGTGGAGTCCCTAGGACAGAATTAAAGCTGGTCTGAAGTAAGCACTTGAAATCTACATGATAGAGGCAGGTTTCACTCAGCAAATCTGCTCTTATTTGTCCTGCATTCTGTTTTTATACGTGTAGCTCTGTGGGTACTAGTCAGAGGAAGTTTTATTGTCTTCAGTTCTAGGAGTATAAATAGAAAAAAAAGAGGTAGAGGGGGAAAAGTTTGAGACCATTGAACCTTCTGCTTCTCAGTCTTTGAAGATGAAAGTATATTTTTTCTGATCTATGTGTTTCAGTATACTCACCATTTACAACCCAAAGTGATAATATTGTACTTAATTTAAAAAGAAGTTATTATTTTGTTATTAGGGTGGACTTCTTCCTCTGTTTTTTCCTCCTGAAATTCAAGTTTCTTACCATCTGCAATGCAGATACAATTTCCAAAATCTAAGGCATATTCACTCATTCTGTAATGCACGTGAAGTAAAGGTGGACATAAATGTATTGTATCATTGTATCACTTTGCTGACCATTATGTTGCTGTAGTAACATCAAATTATGCTGTCCTAAAAGACTTCATTTTATTTTTAGATGTTTTGTTAAGTATAACTAAAATAAGTGACAGCAGGTTTTTTATAGGTATTAAAATAATTATTTAAATATTTGAAATGAAGCCGTTTGGCTTTTTTCCCCTTTCCAGTTCAAGTTGATATAAATTGGCATTTTTTGAGTTTGTAACTTTTGCCAGTCTTGGAGTGTAAACCACCTCACTGTCAAATTGGAGACGCCTGTCAGAAGTTTGTGGCTTCTGGGAAAATATCATTCTGTGGTGCGAATGCTGGCGACTCAGGAAAAATGACTGAAGCATTTAAAGGCCAACACACATGTTTGGAATTGTTTTGGTATTTAGACCTCATGAAATAGCTGAAAAGCCAACCAGCTCTGATGATAGGAGGCTTTCCACTGTGTGTGAAGATGTGCAAGGGTTAGAGTTTCGTGAGGGAAGAAAGCTGGAATGCGGTGGCTACAGCGTGTGACGAGGACGAGCTCGCGGCTGAACACAGCGTGAACGGAGAGCTACTGTCTCTGCAAAGTGTACAGACAGAGCTGCAGCGAGCCTCCTGCTTCTCTGGCTGACCCCAAACCCCCTCTCCTGTGCTTGTCTGCTGTCCTTGTTGCGGTTTTGTTCGCGTTTATTGCCGGTCACTCTGACAAGAAGGAAACAAGTTTTGATTTTGGAGGTTCTTGGGACAGGAGTGGAGGCTACAGAGCTGGCGGTTGCCCTGGTCAGTGGTCTTCATTGCCCTTTCTGTGAAGATAAAATATGTGCAATTTTAGGCCACAAAAATGTATAATATGCAAATGTTAAAAAAAACCAAAACGCAACTTGTGTGTCTAAAAGCTTGGGCATACTCTTATACTGCTAGTGCTTAAGTAGAAACGTTGAACAGGTAGAAACTATAGTGCATAATATTTCTGTTGATAAGTTTGCTGACAAAAACACTTTCTGTGTTTGCTTAAAATAGTTAAATGGAGAATAGAGTGAAATTACTTTCTGCTTCTCTTCACAGGTTGAAGAACAATGGCTTCCTTCAGCAACCTGACTATTGGCATCGCTGTTGCCAGTTTTACTGTATTTCAGCTCCTGTTCCATGTTTTAAGTTCTTGGGTGTCAACACGAATAACACCTGGTTTTAACAATCTCAGCCAAAAAAGGAAGATCGAATGGAATTCAAGGTAGTGTGTTCAAAGAAACAACAGTTAATGACCTACCTGAAATCATGGACACCTGATTCACCTGTGTGTGTATGTGTGAGACTGAAGAAAACCCTGTTAGTTAAATGTTTGTAAAGATCAGAGGGCTGGCTCTAGGCACTGGACAAATAACGCACGTGAAATGTCGAGGCCCCTTCATGGAAACACAGCATTACTAACACTTGTACATTAAACACTTTGTTAGACAGTGATGCCCAAGTGAAGGTCAGTACAAAGATAAAACAGGGACTGGTGAGAGGTAATAAACTGAAGGGATGCTCTGTGATGCTTCCAGTAAAGAGAAGAGATAAAATATTCCTTTCCAAACATGTATGCAAATCAAAAAAATTGCAATTTATTCTAAATCCCAGTGTATCTCTGGTCATGCTTTTGGGAACAAAGCAACTTGCTCTCTGTTCTCCTGGTGCTGCTACACTACGAACTGTTTTATATAGGCTAAGGTTTTCCAAGGGATTTAATGAAGCTTTGCTGTAGTATTGGAGAGAGTCAGGTTCACGTGTGTGCTGTTGGGGAAGGAGACTGCAGGAGGAGGAGGGGGAAGCTATAGCAGACACAGGGTACACGTGCAGGAAGGAGTTGTGGAAACTCAGCCCAAAAACATTCCTCACTCCCCTTGTGTTTCTGCATTTCCATCAGTGGGATGGATCCACCTGCATTTCACTTGTCTCCTCGCATACAGGACTTCTAGAAACTTGTTTAACCCGTGAGTTTTTTAAGCCATAAAGGAAGTATAAGATAGTAATTGAAAATGGGATGATCAATGAGGTTTTATTTGCAACATACTACTCTGAAAAGGTATATATACATAGTATGCAAGGTTCTCCAGTTAAAATTAATTGGTACAGTATAACTTTGAGTAGCCTATTACAACTTCAAAATATTTTTTCAGATGTTTCCCAAATTTAAAGCTCAAAATTGTGTACTGTATGGTTGTCTGCACTCAAAATGCATTAGGTGCATTTCTATTCCTCCTCAGTGCTGTTTAGTATCAGGTGGATACTTTTAAAGTTGTTTCCATTGTTCTAGGCAGCATTAGCAACTTAAATAGCCTTGCCCTTCCATTTGGCAAATGTCCACTTGCAGTGTTCTTAAAGGCACTACCTTGATTTCAGTTCCATCTTAGAATAATTACCTATCTGCCAGAACAACTGTGCAGGGTGCCAGTTCACAGTATCAGTGCAGCTTAGGTTTATCTCTCTGTTACAATTAACAATAGAGGCAGACAGGGAAAGTAAACTAAACTGTTCCCATGTGAAGCTGAACTATTGTCTATAAGCCACATCAAATGGCCTTTGAATTGCATAATAGGCTTTATGAGAACTTACCCCATGCCTGGTAGCGCTGTGCTGGTGTAGTGCTTTGCATAATAACATGAATTGTTTTACACATCACAAGTGTGCTGGAAATAAGCTGCACCCTAATCTCTGGGCTACTTTGTAATAAGGTGTTTAAGTGCTCAACTTGATACAGTACCCCAGACTGTGTCCTTTTTTACCTCTTTGCACATGTTTTTTCCTTGGGGTTGATAGCAGGATGTAGATGTTAGCACACAGATGGGTTGTGATCCTGGGCTTCATCCAGTTCAGGAGTTAGAAGGCACCAAACACAAAGCATGGTTCATCAGCATCTCGTGGATGTTGTAACTGAGGAGGGCATGAAGGGAAAGAAAGGCTAGCTGTGCTTGTGTTACTTCAGCTCTGCTGACCAAACACAGTGTTTTGTCAGACTGCCCTGTCACTCCAGTGTTTCACCAAAATGAAGAGAGGCCTCAAGGAGTAAGTATCTTGCAAGTTCAGAGGATGCAGATGACTATGTATTTATTCTGCAGAGAGCTCTGCAGGTAGAGACAGTTACGACGTCCCAGTAAAATCAGTTGGTTTCATTTAAATTATTTAAAAGTAGATGGTTGTTATTTTGTCCTATATTGAACCGGTGTAGGGAGTTCACACACAAATGATTCTGTTGGCAGTGCTAGGGAAACTGGCACAGAGGATGGTTATGCATTTTTATCAGCTCAGCTGGGTCTGGAAGAGGGCATCTGCCTGAAATGAGCTGTAGCATTGAAAATACATTGTTACAGTTTGGAGGGCTTTGCAATCAAGCATTTGAGCTGCAGCTCTTGACTGTATTTTCCATGCTGTCAGTTTGTTCATTCTGACCTTCCAAGAATTATGAACCAATAAAGTAATTGCTTCTGGCATCTAAAGTGTGTGGACGCTCAAATTGAGTTAAAAACTGTATTTGGTCTCAGATGTAGTATAACTCTTCAAGTTGTGCATATATTCCTGTCACCTCTCCTATAATACATGTTGTACTGCTATTAAGTAGTTGTAAAAAAAATACATATATATATACAATTATAAAGGAGCAATTCTGCAACCTAGCATTGCAACTTTTTTTGTTTGCAGCTTAATGAGGAGTTAAAGGATGCAAGCGGTGAAAAAAATTTCAAGGAAATGTACAGAGCTTGATAGCTTGACCTAGATTCCTTATTAAAATAGACTGTTGTACTATTTCCCTTCTTTTGCCCCGTCTTCTATGAAGAAGCTTCAAAGTCCAGAGTTAAGGAGGAAATCTGCTTTTATTTTCTTTTTCTTTTATTTCACCCCCATCAAGTGCTCTACTTGTGTATAGCTTGTATTCTAAACACTAAGGTTTAGATAAACGGCCTCTTCAAAGACAAATTACAACTGTAAACTAATGAGCTATATTTTAGGACAAATTTTCCTTCTTGCAGCATTATCCTCTCCTCAAGTTCAAAAATTCCAGGTATTTCTCAGACACTAATATTGCATGTTGTGCTTTGTTTTTAAAAAGAAAGAAAAGTTCATATCTTCTTTAATCCTGTGTTACAAGAGTAGACCTTTAATTAAACTATTAATTATCATTAAAATTCTGATAATTAAATTTTCTTTCTTTGTTAAGAGAAGAGAGGGCAAAAGTGCAGCCTGTGCTGTAATGATTATTAATTGTTCTCATCCGGTTTTTGACTACTCATATTATACTAATCTCCATTTTCTGGAACACTATTGAAAAGGCTGCTGAAAATAGCACAGTGACACTCTTGAAACAGATTGTAAATACAGTCTCTTTTATGAAAAGTTACAGAATCTTCTATTGCCAGTAGATAATAATATAACTTCTGGAAATGGAGTAGGGATTATAACCTCTTGCTTTGCAAAGTCTTCTGCAGGAAGTAAGGTGTTTTCTTCAAATCTTGCATGGTAGAGCTTAGACTCCTGAGAGTGCCTTAAGGACATCTAAAATATTAATGACTTCCAAATACATGTATTCAATATATACAAACACAAGAATAATAACTAACAGCATCTGTGCATTTGTGTGTATATTGTTGGTGCTGTGAATATGGTGTGAAGTGTTTCCAGTCACACAGTGCTGAACTTAGTTCTCCTCTTTCAAACAGTATCTGTGATTCTCTATGGATATTTTTTCACATAATTTTTGTTTTCTTTCTAGTTACACTTGGAAAGTGGGAAAGCAGACAGTAGCTACACAGTATTATAGTTGTGTTAAACCCATGGCTAGAGCAGGAAGGTTACACATTTTGGACCCATGCCCTTTGCATTGTTCTACCTTCCAAGAATACACATGGACTGAAAGGGCAGGAGTGGCCCTGGCCTGTGTGCTGGCAGAAACCCTGCTGGGGCTTCTGTAAATAGATATTTCTCTATAAGTGCATGCTTGTTAACATGCAGAGTTTATCTACACTGTGCATGCAGCCTGTGAACTGGAGACTGTTGTCTTTGGGGAAAAAAATGTGTCTAGTACCCAGGTAGGGACAGAGCAACTTTGATTACTGGGACATTTACTTTATATTTCCCTTGCCTGATACAAAGCTGCTAATTCATATAGACCTGTAGCTGGTATACCTTGGGTACTCAGCTACAACCAAGTTATACAAGTTTTCTCTTTGAAAACCAGAATCTACTTCAAGTGCACTAGAAATTCTATCCAAAGCTTAGGATTTTTCATTTAATGCCACCTTCCAAACCCAAACTAGGCTTATTATGGGTCTTTAAATTTGGTGCCTAAAAGGAGAAACCTGCTGTTGCAGGACTCCTGGGCTAATCTGAGTATGAAATTGCATACACATTTTCCAGCAAATGGGACAATACAGAAAACATTTGTTAGAGAGCTAGATGTCATACTGTCATTAAGGATTCATTAATATATGAGATAATTGGAGGAAAATTTAGGTCTCCGTTACTTTTAAGACTCTACTTTGTATCTAATATCACCAATCCCACTCCAATCTAATAGATTCCTTCTTTTTGACTGTTTTTTCCCACCTGTCATTGTGTAAGTGGTTGAATGTAGCATAAAGAACAGATGATTGTCTCCCACAGAAGTATCTGGATGTAGTTTAGGATGCTTTTAGAAACATCCTACCTTAAGCACAATATGGGAAGTTGTGAATGGCAGTACCTCCTTGTGACTGTGGTCTCTTTTTCAGGACAGTGTCCACATTCCACGCCTTAGTGGTTGGAGGCTTTTGCCTATATATTTTATTGTACGATGATGCTGTTAATGCTGACCATCTCTGGTAAGGCACGTTATGTATATGTTGGGGTTACACAAAAAAAGAACATAATTGAGGAGAAAAAAAAGAATCCTGCAGTGTATTAAGTACTGTATGATTGCTTCATTTTCCATTAAAAATATGCAGTTGGGATGTGTTCCTTTTTATGTCTGTACTATTTGAAAATTTGATAACTATTGTGTCAATATTAGTGTCTTAGTTCAGTGTGTCTCTGTGAAGTGGAATAGATAAAATACAAGCAATTGATTTGAAATAGCATATTAAATTATTAAAGAATGAACTGTAACTATAAGTCAGTATGACCGAAACTCTGCTATTTACAGTAATCATTTTAAAGTGGAATTAATAAAGCTGTAGCAGATCTGGATAGTGTATATCTGGGTGAAGGCTCCCTGTTGAACCCTGCAAAGGGTTTGGGCTCAGTGGAGAGAGAATGTGGTATTACTGTCAGGTAATGCCTGAAAATAGATACAGTAGATCATAAAAACTGGAGCATTGGTAAGCTCCAGGGAAGCATCAGTGTTGTGTGTGACATTTTTTGATGGTCTAGTACTTCTCATAAAACTTTCCTTTTTTTTCTGTATATACTAGACACTAACATAGATGATGTAGAAATTGTTTTTGTGGTGGTGAGAATCACATGGTAGAAAATGTGGAGGTGGTAGAGATCAGATAAGGAGAAGGAGAAGATGTAAATAAGTGGATTAAGTCGTAGCTTCATAGGAGAACAGGCTCTTTCCTATGACTCTTCACTTCATAGTCATTACAGTTTGTCAAGTTTGATGTTTGATTAGCATTTTTTATGACTCTGTATCTGCAAAGAAGTTTGAAGAAAGTCAGTCATATGGACTTTTGTTTGTTCTATCTGCCCATGCATGTTCATGTGTAATTCATTTGCCACACATACCTCCTTAGCAATCACCAAAGAGATAGTTCTTCCCATTTGCTTATTCAAGTCACTCCCTGTTTGTCACTCTGGGCTCTTGCTTGCATCAAAACTGGTCTGCAAACATCAGGGCTCATTAATTCCAGTGCACCTTCCATTCAAGGAGATAGGTGAGGAAATCTGGAAGATTTTAGACTAAATTCTAAGTTCTCCATTTGTTGAGAATAATTTGGGATTCTAACATGGACTCTTGAAGGGATGTGACAGATCGACAGTGCAGCCATGTATGTTGTTGAAGTGTTGGTTTAGAAAGCCTAGAGAAGGTTTGATGCAAAGTGACCATTCTCTGGGGAGAAAAAGAAGGGAAGTGAACCATTCCCTGTCCCATCCAGTTAAGTCATGTCTACCATTACCAAGGAACCAATTTCATATACTCAGTCCTTTCATGTTCTCTGGAGAATATGAAGGCTCTTGAGTGCAGGCTTGGTCTTGGTGGTGATGTGCTGAAGTGTGTTGGGACTACTTAGAAGTTGAGTTATGATGCTGTTGCTGCACCTGGGAGCTCTAACATGAGGGCTCTGTGTAAGGAGTTTCACTAAAGTTAGGAGAACATACCTGTCTATGTCAAAACCTAAAGAAGCACTCTGCCCACAACATATGCAGCTCATTAAATCAAGCTCTGAAGCCAAGGAAAAATGTTCCCATTTCAAGCTGTATTTAGAAGAACATCTATGGCCAGTCAGTGGAGTGAATTCCAGACTCTCCTAGTTATGATTTTCCTTCACCTAACAGCAGAATTCTGGTTTTGTGAGTCCTATTTTCCTGTAAACTACCCTTTCACTGAGGGGAACAGTTAGTTTTAGACACTAAGAAAGCTTTACAATTTAGTGATCAGATTGTAATAATACAGGAAATCTCTTCCACTGCTCCATTACAATAGGATTAAGAAAAAATAGTTAAGTAATAGCATTTTACTGTGTTCTGGCTGAGGCAGACTTTGTATTGGAGTTGGCTGTAAGCACAGCTAGGTTTCTTTTTCTGGAAAGGTTTATAACAAGGATTGCTTTCACAGCTTGTCTTGAGCAGTCTACATTTGATGGATATGTTGACCTGTCACTTGAAGCTCAATTCATATTTACACAAAACATAGCTAGATTAGTTGCACAACTTAATTTAAAAACTAAGTTACAATCCTTATGCCAAGGAAAAAAGACTTGCTTACCAAACTCATCAAAGTAGGAATGCACAGAGGACAGTGGAGGGAAGAACAACCATTGCTTGCTGTAATGTGGGTCCTTCCCTTTCCTGAGCTGTATTCACAAGTTTGGGTTTGTTGAACATTCTAGAGGAACTGAAGTTGTGTGTGTGCTACTAAGAGCTTTGCCTGCTGAATGTTTGGCACCAAAAGGGAAGAGATAGAAGTTGTGGAAACTACTCTGAAAAGCATTTCTGCTCAAAGGTTCTTTGGCTCCAGAGAACTGGCAAATAATTCCTTTCCTGTGTCCTTCTACTCTGTTTATCCCTATAAACATCCATCTGATTATGAATATGAAAAGCACCAGCTGAGCAAGATATTTTTGTTGTACTTACCAAAGTTTTAGCACTGGCAGAAAGCAAAAATGGAGACACAGAGTGTCAGTTAAAGGGCTAAGAGACAGAGACTGGGCTTGTTCTCTTTTATCCTCAGTTTCCTGAGAAGTCAGCTGAGAGTACTTGCTGGGTTTTGGTTCAAATCTCTAGCAAGGCTCTTGGGACAGTCTCTGCACCAAGGCAGGGGTTGATCCTGATTAGGGTGGTTAGTAGGTGTCTTGTATCTGGGTGGAAAAGGAATCCACTTGTATGATTAGAACCCTTCTTAACTAGATTGCATAATCTCTTACTGATGAGCCAAGAATAATGTGTCCTGATGGGCATTGTGTTTGAGATGTGTATGTCCTTTGCAAATTAGGCTGTAACTATGTCTTTTTGGTATGTTTACAGGGGTGACCCTTCAATTGTGAAGCTGAATATTGCTATTACCACAGGCTACCTCATTTCTGGTAATTATGCAACATGTTTATAACATGCACGACCTGTTTATTTCTATTGAGTCACTATACCTATATGTTTATTCTGAGCCACTGTGGTGAAGATGATATGTGCATACAATACAGTTTCTACTGTGGCTTTTAAAATTGCTAATGGTTTTGTGGGTTGTGGTGAAATCACAGGATCTTGCTAGCAGATGTGAAAGATGGAATATCTCCCCAAGCACTGAGAGAATACCACTGTGTGGCTTTCTGATGGTTTGGTGTGCAACCACCAGCTCCAGCTCAGTTTTGTCCTTTGGCCAATTGAGAAGGTGTTGGAGCAGTGCCCTTCACTCTCTTCATGGTGCCTACAACTCGTAGCTCTTCTATCATGTGTTTCTTCCTGTGACCTCAGAGTGCTGGCAGACCCAGGTTTATTGTGGGTTTAGTAACCCACAATACAAGCTGAGGCAAGTGATGCCGTAGGATCCTGCCTGCCCATCTTTTAGTCTCACTTTAGGCCAAAATTCAGTCATGTATAAAACATGGAAATTTTTAATTATTTACTTTGCATGTTTTTTATTCCTACGTATGTTTTATGTTCCTAATTTTGCTGTCAACTAAAATTGGCATGGGAATTTTGCTACAAAATACTCTGGAGCTTTCTTTTATGTTGTGTGGGGATAATACTGGCTGATCAAAGCAAAAACTTGTTGTGACTTGGACTATTTTCAGTGAAAACTTCTCATGTTAGGATGAAGTCTCTGGTCAGAGACCGGGCCACAGACTTGATAATCTCATACTAGATTTCTCAACCCAGTGGAAGTGATAATCTAGTGATCAGCATACTCAGTTAAACTGTGCATTGCTTTGAGTGTCTGGGTTTCTTCATAGCTTCAACTGCCATGTTTAAATTAATCAGTATCTATTTTTGAATAATTATACATTAAACTTCCATTATGAATTAATGAATGCCTTTGAACAGGCATCTCAACCTGACCACTCATTCTCTCTCACTTCCATATATAGTTGATGTTTAATTATTAATAGGAAGTGAGCAGCTATGTCAGATGATGCAGAGCCCTGCCTGAGGATAGATAATATAAAAGAGATCAAGGCACACACTGGACTTCAGAAAGGCACAGGGGTAAAGTCTTTGATTTGGAACCTTGATCAATAATATTCCAGTCCAAAGTACTCATTTGCAGAAAATAGGGGCAGAAATTGCTTCTTCCAGTACAGAGAACAAGATCTTCTGAATTCTCAGACCATCCTGGAAGAAGAAAGATATTTTTTTGTTGTTGTTGTTATTGTTGTTGGTTTTGGTTTATTTTATGTTAAAGCTTTCTTTTTAACACTAGCTTGGGTCTGCTATGTCACTTTTACAATAATTAGAAAATTGGGATTTAATAAAGCAAATATGCTTCTTATTCCAATTGCTTCTTGCAAAATAGTTTTGGTAAATGGTTCCAAATTTGCTAATATACTTTACTTTTTGATTAAGAGGTTCTCTGTAGTAGATCCCTGCATTTGTTGCATGTATTTATACGTTTGCTGTGCTCCCTGGAGACCCCCCCCCTTTTTTTTTTAATGTCATTTTTTCCAGATTTTTGGGGTCATAAGTGTGAAGTCACTCTGAGATTCAGGATCCACCTTTTCCTTCCAAAATACTTTGGCTGAAGTTATTACGTCTGTATTTCCACTAATGTGGAAAGTAATCATTTATGAAATTGTTGGGAGAATACTGTTGCCCAATGCTTTGACTGAAGGATAAAGGATAAAGATCTTTGTCTTTAGGATAAAGATAATATCTTTAGAGATCATTAATTCAGAGGATTTCTACTGATGCCATATCATGGTCTATCTCTCAAACTTAGAGAAACTATTCTGAGGTCAATGACTGTATAATAAATAGTTCTTGATAGTTATTTCTGTTCTCTTATAGATCTGTTGCTTATTATTTACTACTGGAAGGCAATTGGTGACAAATTTTTTGTAATACATCACTTGGCAGCTCTGTATGCTTACTATTTTGTACTGGTAAGTGCTATATTTTCTTGTAACACAAGCAGATGAGATTAAAGAAACAGCTTTTATAGACCTCGCTTAATGTTGAAAAAAATTTTCACTGGTTAATAAAAGGCATACTTATACTTTGAATCATTATTTTTAAATGTTTTGATCAGTTACTAGTGGTAAATGCATGACTTTTCAATGTTACACTCCAAAAAAAATGTGTAACTGTTGAACTTAAAAACTTTTCTCAGTTTTTGCTGTAAAGAGACTTTGACAGAAGGCCTTTTCATATGATTATAGACCAGGGCTTTAAATAAAACCACAAGCTTGAATATTTAGTTGGAAAATTAGAAGGAAATGGTTTCAAGTGGTTCTGTTCTGCTTCTGTCTCCCAGGTAACAAGTGACAGGACGAGGGGAAATGGCCACAAGTTGTGCCAGGGGAGGTTTAGTTTGGGTAGTAGGAATAATTTCTACACTGAAAGGGTGGTCAGGCAAGTGTTCAGGGAAGTGGTGGAATCACCATCCCTGGAAGTTTGAAAGGTGTGTGGATGTGGCACTTGGGGGTATGGCTTAGTGGTGAGCACACAGAGCACTGTTAATGATTGGACTCGATCTTGAAGGTCTTTTCCAACCTTAAGGATGTTTTCCCTGCCTACTGCATGAATCCCAGGCTTAGAGTACTAAAAGTGTCGAGATGCCAGATTACTGTCAGATTTCCCATGTAATGGTTCAAAGGGGCTGAAGTACACTGTCAAGTAAATACTCTGTTTCTGGTTGAAGATAATTAAATTTTCTAATGTTATCATGGATGAAAGTGAATTAGAGCTGAATATTAGATAAATGAAAATACCACTACCAAGGCTAATGCCCCATGAAGAAAATTCATTAGCTTCTTTCTTGGAGGAAACAGAAAGCATAATGTTCGTGTGAGCTTCTTTAAAAGCATTTATTACTATGTGGGTATAGCTCTGCCTGTGGACCTCAGTGTGTTGCTCTCAGTCTGTTGTCTTCATAGGAAGCTACCTCCAAGTATTTTATTTCCAAATTGCCTTTTGTGGGTAGGAAAGAATTTGGTTAAACACACAGATTTTCTCTTTGGTGTAGTGCAAACTGACATGAAAAGCTTGAAGTGGTGGGTATTTGCTTGCTTGGTGGGGTAAAGAGGAATCATGACACCCACTCCATAGGTTGTTCAGGAAACCTAAGGAAGTTAAAAAACTCCAATCTTTATCTCTACACCTGCAAATTGCTGCGTACCCAGCAATTGTGTCAGTGGATGCTGTTTCCAGCACAACCAATGGACCAGGCAGCTCAGAGGCTGTGCCTTGTCCCCGGGAGGAGAAGCTCGGCGGCAGGGGCTGAGGTGTGGATGTGCCCCACGGAGGAGCTGTGCCTGTCCCACCCGCGGGCACGGCGGGGTCCTGGCAGAGCGGCGGGCAAGGGCCGCCCTGCCCTCTGCAGGAGGGAAGAAAGGGCCTCCAGAGCCCGCCCCTGCTGGCAAATCGCCGCTGAGAGCTCGTCCTCGCTTTGGCGAAACACGTTCCTAAAACAGCGCAGGGAGAGTTTCCTCCGGCATAAAGTGATTGATTGGGCTTGTTTAAACGTTGAAAAATCAAAAATATTTATAATTCTTTCAGACAGTAATGCTATCATGATAATTAGTAATCTATGAGTACTTGTGCAAGTCTTCTCTAGTTAGATTTTCATGGCCTGTAGGTCTTATAAAGGTTTATTTGAAGTAAGAAGCTACTGATTGGAGATACCTGAAGGACAATTGCAGCTTTTGTGAAAAAAGTTGCTTTGAAAGTGCAAGAAAGGTGGCCACAGCTGGCAAATTCAGTTTGATTCAAGAAGTTGAGATGATGTATCATTCTGTGTGTACTTAAAGACTCAAATGACAATTTCACATCTACATTGTTGATTTTTGCATGTCTGTTTTGTTTTGCTAACCAGAGCAAAGGTCTGCTGGCTTATTTTGGAAACTTCCGTCTCCTTGCAGAGTTCTCCACTCCTTTTGTCAATCAGCGGTAAGTGGTTAGGGAGGTTTTCCGTAGCTCTTTTAAAATTTAATCTGCATTACTATTTCTGTCACTTAGGAAGTCTTTTTATGGTTGTCTAATGTCTGCTGACAGGGAATTTATATATATTGAACTAAGGATTACTATGTGAAAATCTTTTTTTGCTATGAAAACATTTTGCTACTATAGCTGCAACAGTATAATTAATGTATTCATCCCCTAGTTCCTTTTTAGATTAGACCAGGCTTTGTATGAAATGCCAGCTTTTTATGAAAATACCAGACAAAAAATTCACAAATAAAGTATTCTTTATAAACTTTTGTATATTCATTTAATTTTTATAATAAAGCCATCTTCAATATGGATGTTTTTTCTTGGTATCATGGATGAGGAAAAGAAGCAAGATAATATTGTCATCAGAATCCTAGAATGGAACTGCATTGCCCTGTATAATTTGAAGTTTATTTTCCAGTATTCCACACATGTAAATCAATATTAATATATGCATATGAGTATCTAGAATAACATAAAAGTATATTCTTTATTTGCTTTCAATAGCAGTTCTGCAAGTCATTTTGAGCACTTAGGTATATCTGAAATTGTTAACCTTCACGCCAGTGATTAGAGAACAAAGGGGCTGAAGCTTCTCCTGCAGAGCTCGGAGTCAGAGCCTGCCCTGGCTGCTGGTTCAAGTGTTTTTACCTGATTTGCTGTAGAAAAGGAGGCTGATAATGCCACGTACTGCAGCAAGAGGAAAGCTGTCATTGGAGTTTCATGGTGCTGTGGGGAGTGTGGCTTCTCTCCTTACTCTGTAGCCTTCAGGACACAGCTGGGGGTAGGATTTACCCCAGAAAGGCTTCACCTTAGCTGAAGGGGCTTTGGTACAGGGCAGGGCTCTGTCTTAGGTGAGGGCTTTGGTACAGAGCAGGGCTGCAGTCTTCTCCTCTTCCTCCAATTTTTTGCAAGGTAGGATGAGAACTTTCAGTGTATTCTTAACCTTACTTTTTTGGGGTGTATTTCTGCTTTACTGCTTCTGCATGTGGGGCATCTGTTTTCTTTTCCAGATGTCTGGTAGAGAAAGCATAAGGCAAATAGAAACTGTACTCCTCCTCTAGACAGGCTATTGCCCATTACTGCATTGTGACTGTAATCTCTGAAGTAGCATTCCTCAGAGCTCTTACAAATAAAAAAGATTGTGCTGTGGTACCTTTTGAACATTACTTTGGTATACTTGAACTTTCAGGAGAACAGGGTGGGATAATGGAGCTCTCCAGAGGCTGCCCTCCTCTGCCCCCGTGCAGTTGAGTGGGAGAAATCAGTCTGTTGTAGCCTGTGCTCTGTGTGCACAGAGAAACTAAAGACAAAACAAACACTTCTTCAAACTTAATGAAGAGAAAAGGGTTTATACTGATATTCATGTCCTAGTGAATGGCTGTTGTCCCAGCTTCTACCAAGATAGGATGTCATCCTGGGTTCATGTGGGCTCCTACACTGATGCTTACCTTTCAGACTGTGGTGTTAGAAAGAATTGTGGTAGATCTGGCTATTAGCAGTAATTTATGTTATACTTTTAAAATGCCTGTGATGAGATTATGGGTCTTTGAATACTGACATTTAGCACTCTCTCAGAAAAGCACAAATTGCTGCAGGAGATAATAAAGTCCCTTGCACTAAGGGATGTCATCTCATTAGTGCATGATTTTTTTTCCATTAAATTTGAAGTGAATCAGACCCTTAAGAGAGTAAGTAGCGGATAATGATAACGACTTACTTTGTGTTTCTTGTTTGCATTCTTAGTCTACCAAAAGAGCTCTAATTAAAATATAAAAAGATATTCTAATCTTAGAACTGTCTGTGTATTTCCTGTCTGTGTTGTTAGGGATCTCTAATTGGAGGTTGTCTCCATGCCAAGCATTTAGATCTTTTAATGTTAGTATCAGCACTTATGTAATTAATTCTGAACTGTGGTGGGTGAAATTGTAATGGTAACTGTTATTTACAGACTTTTTTTTTAATTTGCTGGGAGAGGGAAGTTGCTAAACAGATGTCCAATTACCTATACTGGCATGTTGCAGTATGTTGGAAAACCATTTTTTACATTAATTTTTGATTCTGCATTGTATATGTCATTGAAAGTAAAGGCTTTTTGATTGTTAATCTGACCAAACGTATCAGGTCTTTCTCTTCATCATGTCAGTAAGTGTTTCTGTGGTGAGGCATCCTGCTTCCAGGCTGGACTGCCACCTCGAGTGCCTGGATTTTAATTCTCCTAGTTGCATGCTTAATGAATTTCTAGAATATTTCTGTTAAAGCTGGATGTCTGGAAAATCTTTTTAGTATATTTATAATTACCTAGGTTGTAATCTGTAGGTAATTAAATTAAAAATTGCTTTTAAAACCAGGTTTAGAACTATTTTTTTGTAAAATCATTTTAGCCTTATAGCTTATTGGAGAAAAACTGATTATTTAATTCTCTTCCCATACCCCATGAATACAGTGATGTAAGTTATTTTGCTCTGGTCCTGCCTGCCATTGCTGTACAAATTTTACTTGTTTATTCTGGTTTAAGTGTGAATGACAAAGGATTAGAGAAGTTTGTTGCTCTTTTTCAACTCTCAGGTTCTGCAGTAGGTAAGTTATGGCTGTCTACGATATCTAGGAATAAACATGCAAGAATTCTTTTTTAAAGATCATTTATGACCCAGCAGTAGATGGAGAGGCAGCTTTTAGATTTATCTTTTTCATTGGATAACATTCCAAGTTGTGACATGATCAAGAGTTCACAATGTCTGGTTCTGAAAGTGTTCTGGTTTTGGGCTGAACAGAAGCAGTCAGAAAATCCCAATTACAAGACATTAGAGCTCTATCCGGATTACCAAATCCAAATGCAATTTTAGAGTTGCTTTCAGTGAGACAAATAATTTTAGCTTCTGTTGGTATAAATTATAATAGCAAGTAATAAATGTCTTTTTAAAGTATATAATATTTTATTATTGTATATTACACAATAGTCACTGAAATGCACATGGGTTGTCAACTGATTCACAATTCATATCAGGATTTTCTATGTGTTTTTCTGCAATATACTGGATATTGTACACTGCTTAAGTGGTGGGGAAAAAGTGCAGCCAAGCAGAAGGATTTATAACTAAGCCAAGACAAAGTGCAATAATTTAGAAATTATAAAGGTAGAAGCAATTAATACATGATGAATTAAAAATAAACATGAAGTAAAATAATTTTTAATGAGATGGCTTTAAGTCTGCCTGGTATTTGTGAACACTTCTTTTGCAGGTGGTTTTTTGAAGTACTGGGATATCCCAAATCTTCAAAGGCCAACATCATCAATGGTGTGCTGATGACAGTTGTGTTCTTCGTGGTGAGGATTGCCGTCATGCCTGTATATTACAGCCACGTAATTTCTTCATTTGGAACAGAAGGTTTCCAGAGATTAGGATTTGCAGCCCAGAGCGCCTGGATGATCTCAAGTGTTGTCTTGGATATTATGAATGTCATGTGGATGGTCAAAATTGCAAAAGGCTGCTACAAGGTCATTTGTCTTATTGGACAGGAGGAAGCCAAAACTCATAGAAATGGAAAATCTGCCTAGAAATCATACATAAAATGAAATTTCTGCTATGAAAATAATTTGGGTTCACTGAAACAGTGCACATTTCTGCCATGGAATGCTCCTGTTACGGAAACAAGGTATTACCTCTGTACTGACCTTACTCTTTCCCTAGCCACACTGCCTGCACGCCCAGGGCCACGCTTTGCGGATCCTGCCCAGCGAGGGATAGAAGCAGCAGCTCACACAGATGAGTTCCACATGCCTGTCCTAAGCAGTTGCAAGCATCAGAAATTAGAAAGGAGCAGACTGGTTACTTGCTTATTGTCCACCAGTGTGTTCAAAGTGTTTCTCTCAGGTTACTCCGATTAAAATGTTTTATAAATCCAGTGAATACTGACATATCTGTTTTTTTAGGAAATGAAAAATTCCCCAAACTCCTGATATGGTGCAATTTTCCAGGCACGTTTCTATGTTTTCTTCTAGGAATAACAATCAAGATTTCATTCTTGACAACTTTTTAATTTTTGCAAGAAAAGCTAAAAATTTGGCTTTGATTCTATGAAGTCTTTTACTGCTTTTTGTTCTGCCTTATATAAATGCAAACCATTTTGGGAAATTTATTAAATAATTTTATCTAAAATGCTGTATTATAAAACCACATGATATCTTAAAAGCTGTTAAAATTCTCACTTTGATGGGAAGGATTCCCATTTGCTGAGCTAGGTTACATGCAATAGTACATCATCTAAATTCCCCATGGAACATTTTTTGTAAGTTAATATGATAGATGATGTGTGGAAATGGCATAGTTCTTACTGAAGTGCTTTTTCCTTTCCTGCTACTACCTTTGAGAAGTGCTGCAATTCTTCTCAGAGTATTTTTAACCCTTGGCTATTTGGATTCAAAGTTTAATTGCAAAGATATAAAAATATTCTGTATATGTGATGTGTGACTTTAAGTAATGCTTTTTTCTTTTATCACAAAAATGACCTGCTTGATAGGAAGCATTGAGAGTTTTTGTCACATTTTCCTTGTTAATCAAGTCAGAAATCTGAGGTTTGTCTAAGAACACTCTTGAATTAACTGTGCCAAACTCCTCTAAAATTGTATGGTAATTTTGTAGAAGGGACAGTTGACCTCTGTAGACAATTCTTTTTTTTGTTTTAAACAACACATTTGTCAATGGATACTCAGTTACTCTGTCTGTGAACTTGAAGGCTTGGATGTCATCAGAGAGGAACCTCACCATCTAGGAATAGTCCTAAATGTCATTTGTAATACAGCTTCAGGAAATTCTGAGTTATGTTTTATTTAAAATTATTTTGAGAGCTATATTTATGTGTAAATTTGTTTTGTTTTGCCTCTTTTAACCAGAATTGTGACTGATTAACTTCTGTTTTTTTTCCTTGGTGAAGGTGTGGTAAAAGTGTCCATTTTCACTGAGACTTCAGCGCACATCCCAATTACTGTAGCAATCTGTTAAAGCAATTTATTTTTAAACAGAAAGATAGCATAATTACCCTGTGTTGGGTGATTACTCCTGTTCCCTCTGACAGAGCTGGGTGACATGAGCTCTCCCCTCTGTAGTCAGAGATGTGGGTGCCCCGTGCTGTCCTCCCTGGTGAGGGACTCGGCATTGCCCTCGTCCAGAAACGGCACGTCAGACCCGGGAGGACTGCCTAGGCTGAAATGCCTTCTAACCAAGGCAGCTGCAATGAGCTTAGCTCCCCAGCTAAAATGCTGTCAGGAGTATTGCTCGGTCTTGTGCAAAATGCACTTTTGAAAGTGGTTCCATTGCTCAGCTCGGCAGGCTTTTTTCTAAAAGTTTCCCAATCCTGCCTTGTTAAGGGAGATAGCAAGGATGTTAGTACTTGTGGTTTTTGGATCCCGTGGGTATCGGTACCTCTCAGCCTACGGACAAGAGCTCTGCTTATGCCCTGGGAGAGTTAGCGATTAATCTGTTGAGCTGTACGGTCTGAGTGAGCGCAGTGCCTCATTTGGGGACCAGGAAATCCTCAGTCTCTGAGAGCTCATCCTTTGCTCAAAGCAATAGACTCTCTTCTGTGCTCGTTTGCAGGACCTGGGTATCTTTTAAAATGTGATTTCAGTGTACCTAATGCAAAATTGCAAAAAGGCTGTGTTTCTATCACATTTATGATTTAAAGGTGTATATGAAATACTCTTTTCTTTGCTTTTTTAATCACTAGATCCCTGTGATTAATAGTTTTGTGAAAGATTGTTCCTTTCTAAAATTGAGTAAATTCAAACATTTTGGAGAGGTATGCTTGGAAATAGAAGTCTGCTTTTCTTTTTAGGGAAGTAGGATGAAAACTTGAGAAGACGATTTGGAGCAACTCTTAGGGTGATAATCCATGAAAAGTTTCTGAAATTTATAATTTTTTACATTGATTTTAATATGTCAGTATTTTAAATATTTTGTTCTCAGTGGAGTCAATTCATTAAAATGGTCTACTTCTTCCACTTCTAGATAGACTTGTGTTTATAATAAAATTGATGTTAAAACTAGATTTAGAAACAAAAAACAATTCAAAACTCTGCATACTACACTTTGGTCAACAATCCAGGATTGAAAGGCAGTGGGATAATTCTTTTGGAACAGCTAGTATTTTGCATTGCTGCACAAAATTAGTGTAATTAAAAATTTATTTTGCAATGCATTAGCTTTAAATTTTATAATTTTTTAAAAAAAGTTATTACAGTTATGTCCTGATGCATCAGAAGAAAATTTTCTTACCAAAAAAAAACTATTAACAGCTGTGGTTTCAGCAAAGACTTTAGTAAACAGGCAGCAAAGTTGTGATGTACTGAATACAGTAGTATATAGGGCACTTTTTACCTGCCATTAAAAGCTTGTAATACAGCAAATTAGATAGCTGTGACACCCATTTTTTAATTGCACTTTATTAATTCTAAAAATGTGGTGAAATACTGATAAAATTTAATGTTGTATGCTTGTGTCTTTGCTTTTTTATGCAAAAAAGTAAATGCATGGTAATTAGCATCGTAACAAATGCTTTTGAATGTAATATCTTATTAGTGGCTTAAAAATTCTATTTTTAACAGATGCATTGTAAAAGCAGACTCTTGGCATGTTACCAGGTGTCTTTTCTGTGGGCATATCAAATGGAAGGAGTGACTCTTGTAAAAAATAGCTTGTTTTTCTTTTCTTTTCCATTCTTCAATACCAGGTGACATAAAATTAGCTTGCTGATCATGGGAGAGACTATTTGTACCGGTTAGGCTGTATGTAGAAATGCAAGTTTCCCTTTTTTATGGCTTTAATTTTTCATCAAAAGATGAGTAAATACCACTTTCAGAACTCTACAGGAGAATGGTAGGTCAGGTGTTCTGTAACTGATTTGTGGAATCAGTACTTGCAGAGAGGAAGTATACTTCAAATACTCATTTTCTCAGAGAGTGTTCCAGTAGATTTCAGTGGAGAGACTCACACAACAGGGATATGCTGTATGGGTTATCTGTGTGAATTCTTCAGTGGTAAGAATTACAACTCTGAAGCCTACTCTACCTCTATAAATACATGCTATCTTGAGTGAGATCCGTAATTCAATAACTTAATTGCTTAAAAAATATAATCCACTGAATAATGAAATATGTGCACAGGAAAATGAGCAGAGCTGAATTAATATATAAATTCTTAACAATTCCAAGTTTTGTACTAAAGTTTATTAAAAGTTAAATTAGTTACAGTGTTTGGAAGAGAATGACTTCCATACTTAAAATATTGTGGGAGAAGGTTACACCTATTGCAGAACTAACAACCTAAGGGTAAAAGCCTACACAAGGGAGCAAATGCATTCAGGCAGGTTTAAAGAGGAGAGAAGGAGCAGACTTTGAGTACACACACAGAGATCCAGATGTCTTCCTACTGCTGTGGTTGGGACAACAGCAGACTGATACATAGCAGAAAGGTTTAGGTGTTTGTGTCTCTGTTTGCAATGGAAAATGAAAATTTATTCTTTAAAATTTTCAAGCTGTATAAAATGGAATACCAGTTGTTGATTACTGTATGAAGAGGACTTTTTCTCATGGCCTTGTGTGTGTTTAAGCATATGTATGTACAAGCTTTCTCTAGAAGACCATTTAATAGAGAAGTTTGAAAAATCACTTTGTGATGCTTCTGCTGAGCCATTCTGAGGAAAATAAAGGGCTGCTTGACAATTACTCCAGCTTAGGGTCTGGTGTGGTGTTGGCTGCTGCTGAAAGCCATCAATAAAGCAAGTAGAAAGGAACTAGAATTTTCAGATGAAAAAGTGCAAGTGTAGAAGACTTTGGAAAGTATTGCAAGCCCCTTTCATATTTTTAATAGCCTACTATACAACAGCATTATCTGCCTACAAGGAACTCCACGAGGGAAAGTTTGTTCCATATATCAAATGGTCAAATATCTCTGTCTATGGAATACAGGCAGAAAAAGAACAGTACTTCATTGCTGATATCCTGATTGATGGCAGTCAGATGGAAATAGTGATAATATTTATGAACTTTTAACATTCATCCAAACCTGGATAAAATCTGTGTTAGACAGGTGAAGTTCTTAGGATTTTCTGGAAGCAACTTGAAAGTTGTTTTTATGGCAGAGAAGATGAAATATGTGCTGCCTGGGTTGTTTAAGAGATCTGGGATAAAGCATCAAGTCATACTTTTAGATGATAACCCTTGGTAAGGTTTCTTACCCATTAAAAATTCCTACTAGCTACCTCCTTTGAAAATCTTGTTCTATTTATCATAACCAAGCACTTTATAGCTCAGTAAAGAATGGAAGGTAGCTATGAAGAATAAATCATGTTGTTTGGTATAAGAAATATTTTGGCAAAATTTCTTCTGACAACAGTTTCATTGTGTGATGTCCTGCACTGAGAGGGCATCTGTTTAATATGAAGTATATACATTTTTAACCTAGTTGTAAGTAAAAGAAGTGTCTAAGAGAGCGAAGTACGAAGAGATCAGCATGGCTTGGTATCAACCACATAATGATTCAGTGTGCTATTTATAACTTCCTACTTACTGAAATTGAAAATATAAAAGCAAATAAAATATTCTGTATTGTATGTTTATTTTTAATCTATGTGTGGGATGTCAGACATTGTACTTGTCTTGTGGACAGGACATGCTTTTATGAGCCTATAAATATTTAAGTATATGAGAATCTGCACCCAGATGGAACATGTTGCATGTAAATTGTCTTCTAAGTTTTTAAATTTTGGTATTTTTAAAAATTTGCTAGGTTTGAAAACAACATTTAACTATGAATCCTAAGCTGTAATACAGAATACAAAATATTGAATGCAATGTGGTTTTGTTTATAGTAATCCTATTCCAGTTTCATGAGAAAACTCCATCAAATCATAGGGGGAAGGGAGGAAAAGGGCTAATCATGAGCTCGGCTATATAATTTGCACACTTAATATGCACACATCCAAATGTCCTGGATTTGTTTCTAGCATGCATTTACCAAACAGTGTTTTCTTCAATATTGACAGATACCTGTTTATGTAGAATAAGCACAGCTAACCTGTTATAAAATCAAATTAGAAAACCTGTTTGGAACAAATGAGTTACAAGTTAGGTATAAGTAATGGAGCCTGTAATTCGAAAATGTTTATATAATCTTCTAAGAAGAAACTTGATGAGTTTATCTAACTTATGTGCAGAGCAAGGACAAAAACTGTAGATTCTGCTAGACTGATTTCTGGTAAATCTTGACAATCTGGTTTGCAGTAAATTCTAATACTGTCACAAAAGGTCAGGATCACATTATTAAATTCAACTAGTAATGTGACCTGATTGGAGTAGCAATCCTTATCATGGCACAAGAACTTAAAAATGCAATATAACAATTCTGAAGATTGGTGATAAAAGTAATCCATCATAGTAAGGTGAATTATTAAGTATTATGGGTTTAAATTTACTTTTTATTACAAGAAAGAATCTGAATTATTTGTTAGCATTTCAGTGATATTGTAAAGCATTTCTGTATTTTGTTTGAACAGTTTAGGAGCTTGCATAAAATGATATTGGCTGATTTTTTTTCCCTTTGATATATGCAATAATGTCAATAAGCAATAAATTGCATGTTGTATGCAAGGTATTGGTACATCATAATAAAGGAAAGGAACACAGTTTCTTATTTTGTGAATTTTTCTTTCTTAATATGATAAGAGCTTATGTACCTATAATGAGTGCATCATGAAAGAACAGTTTTGGTGGGGGCTTCAATTCTGAACTGGCTTTTATGGTATCTTGAGATTTCATGCTGTATCTTATGTTAAAGAAAGTGAAGATGGGTGTATGAGGTCTGAGCCCCACTGTTGCTCAGGTGGCTGGAATTTTGAATGCTGAAATTCTATGTAGGACATCACTGGGACCAGGAATGTAACTTAGGCTATAAATTTTTGTTGTGTATTGGGGAAGAACTTTGGATTGGATAGTATAATTCTATTGCATTGTCTTGTAGTACCATGTGTGTCAGGGCATGGGCTGGACAGCTGTCAGAGGCTCTGGGGTTAAAGAGCTGCTGTTGTCAGCATATTATAAACATGATGCACTACACAGTTCCTTACTGGATACTAAGATGGGCAATTAAGTTCCTTAGTATGGCAATCCCTACATTCTATATGTGCATGGAAGCATAGATTGTGTGGTAAAGCCCACAGGTTTCTTTGAGCATCTGAAGAGATTGCTGCTGTTTTGTATCTTAACCACTGGCTTCCAAGCACAGGAATTACTCCTCTTTCTTTGTGATTTCTTGTGTTATGCAATGGTTAAATTACCAGAAGAAAACACAAAGTGGTTCAGTGTTTTTACTTTTTTCCCCTCTTGTCTTTTGAAGGGTAGTTAGTTGCATTTGTAAATCATTTACTTAAGGTACTAATTTTACACTGCTAGTGTAGTAAACTACTCATTAACTAGTTGGTCTGTTAGAAAGTGAGTGGGAGTTTCTGGGAACAGACATTCTTTGGGGTCAGATGCTATATAGGTCGGATTTCCAGCTGCTTGAGGAAGGACAATGGGGCTTGGTAGGAGGCTTTTGTATTGGCACTAGGCAGCTTTTAACACTGAATACTGGAAAGGAAGGGCTGAGCATGGCTGGGAACAAGGGAAGCCTTTCAGTGAGCCATTCTTAAACTGATGCATTCAACAAATCTTGCTTAAAGTGTGAGTAACATTATCTCTCCCTAAGGTGTAGGATATAGGAAGTATTTTGTATATCCACTTCTTTGTCATATTCAGGTGCACAGTTGCTTTTCATTTTCTCCCCTATTTTTTTCTATTACTCTTTGTGTTCTTGCTGAAAACTTTGGTTTCTCTCCTCATATTGGTGTGATAATTTTGCACTAAGATTAAAAAAAAAAGAAAAATTCAATCTTCACAATGGATAGCTTTAGAAGGTGGGCTGCTGTGGTGTCTTTTGCTCTGCTGAGTTCACAGTGCAGTATACCTATGGGTAGACAGTGTGCTTCATTGAGATTGGTACCTTGGTGTTCTTTGTAAAGAAGGCTTTACATTGAGTAAAAAATACTTGCTACTTGGCTCATCTTACAGACGGTGAAAACTGTTATCTATACAATGACTGATAGTGCAGTTGTTGCTTGTGGTGCAGAGTGATGGTGGAAAGCAGGGAGATGGCATACTGACATCTGCAGCACTGTGTACTTTGAGAGGAAGGAGGAGAAGCAATTTTCCATTTGAGAACATCAGAGAGAGAAAATCTGTTTTACTGTAGAGTCCTTCTGCCACTGACTTGAAATATTTAGAAGCAGAGATTTCAGTTGCTCTGTGGGAGGATCTTACTGAACTGTTGTTAAGTGAAGACAGGATGGGTGACTTGTGGCTGTTCAGCCTGGAGAAGAGAAGGCTCTGCGGACACTCTAGAGCCAGCATGTAAAGGGGCTACAAGAGAGCTGGAGAGGAACTTTACAGAGGCATGTAGTGATAGGATAAGGGGGAATGGCTTTAAACTGAAAGAGGGCAGGTTTAGATTGGATGTTAGGAAGAAATTCTTCCCTGTGAGAGTGGTGAGCACTGGAATAGATTGGATGTTAGGAAGAAATTCTGCCCTGTGAGAGTGGTGAGCACTGGAACAGATTGCCCAGAGAAGCTGTGGATGCCCCTGTTCAAGGCCAGGTTGGATGAAGCTTTGAGCTACCTAGTGTAGGTGTCAGGAAAATTAATCCACAAACACCAGAGGTTTGTGTCCAAAAAGGAGACGGAAACTTTATAACTTTGTAACTTTATTCGAATAAAGGGAGAGGTCATGGGGCAAAATTTTTAGGGGATGCAGCCTCCTTTTTATCCTAATTTCCTGGCCGTGTTTTCCCTCTCTCTTTCTCCACTGGCTGAGGTACTTGAGGGGTACAGACTCCCTGAAATGCCTAATACCTAAAACCACCCCCCTTCCCCGTTTTTCTTTTTCCTTGTGTCTCCGTTCTTTTTCTCTAAATCCAGAGATTTAGCAGTCTTGTGTGAGTAGCAGTCTGTGTCAACTAGTGGAATTCCTATGGAATTTATGGTTCCCCCCAGTGCTTCTTTCACCTCTCTGTATCTGGCCTTATCTACCATCAGGCCCACAGTTTGTTTGTAGACACCTCCTTCTCATTCCTTTCTTAGGGGAAGATGTCCCTGCCTATTGCACAGGGGTTGGAATAAGAGGATCTTTAGGGTCCCTTCTAACCCAAACTGTTCTGTGGTTTTGTACGTGTAGCAAGTGAAGACTTAAAATGATTGTTTAGTGCTGCTTACACAGCTGTTACTGTGAGTATAGTCTTAGATACTGCAGCAAAGCCAAATATGCCTAAATTGGGAAATGATGGAGGCAATCGGAATGTTTTCTAGGGCATATAGTAGAGATTCAGCTACTGACATGATGCTAAATTTCTATCTTAAGCTTCTCAATATGCTGTGCTAATAATTCCTACATGCATAAAGGGTAGAAAACAATTTCCTCTTAAGTAATCAAGACTATAGAAGGGCAAAAATGACTGAAAGGATGAATATTTGGTATTGCTTTATGCTTGTATTTTTATTTCATGTTCACACTGAATGGCAATGTCCTTGCTAATAAGAAAGATCTTTGAAAGATGGCATGTAAAAGTTATCTTAAGAACACTCTTGAGAGGAATATATAAAAGCTTTTTAAATTCAGGTAGTTATATATTTTGAAATAGTGCTGCTTAGAACTATTTCAGTGTGGTTTAGAATTTGCCTTTTTTGAAAGAAATGGGAGAGAATCACTCATTTCTGTATGTACGTACACCCTTCTTCCACATATGAATTTGGATTTTCTTCTATGCTAAGACACTGTAATAACTATGTCCCTTGAAGATTAGATTCCTTTCTAGTTTTATTTTTAATTGTTACAAGGAAATAGAATATTTGGGAAAAAATTATGGTTATTTTTTTAATAAGTTCTAATTGTTATATATTTATAACGAACATTTCTCGGCTCCCCACCTGCTTTTTGCACTTGACAGCCTCTTCAGAGTCCACGTGGTGGGATGAACATTGAAATAGTCCTGTGGGGTTTGTACCTACTGTTACAGTGGTTACTGCATAGCCAGGTCTTACCACTTGTTGGTCAAAAAGGGATGCGATGAAGGTAGTATTCCGTGTGTGCTCCGATGCACAGTGAGCTCCATCTTCTGTGCGTTATGCACGGTACTTCACGCACGTAGGTAAACTGCATCTTCTGGAAATAAGGCAATATTCTCTGGAAATCTTAAAAGAGCTGTGATACTTTTCTTGGCTAGTTGATATTTAAAAATAATTTTAAATACTGTCTCCGCAAGTTTAATACTAAAAAGGATACACCTCTACGGTATCGATGCCTGCTGCTAGTACGTTGTGGGCTCCCTCTATACTTCAGCAATTATTTGCGGTTGTAAGGGATAATGATTTCACAACAGGCCCACAGCACGAGGTACGAGCACACATAGCTCTCGCTAGCGCAGCTGCCCGGGGCTTCCCGCGAGCCTCGGTTCGCACCCTTCCCTGTCGTGGGCAAGTTTAGACCCAGCTCTGGTCCCCTGCCGTGCGCCGCCCCCCGGGCTGCGAGGCTCGGGCAGCGAGGCTCGGGCAGCCGTGCGACGGCGCAGCCCCGGG
>VZSE01014839.1:2342014-2355103 GCA_013398275.1 Promerops cafer | reverse complement strand
GGGGCCGGGCCGGGGCGCTCCGGCAGGAGCCGCTGTCCTTCACGGCGTGGAGGCACAGCCCCCGACAGGCACCGTGGGGAGCGGCCGGGCAGGAGCTCGGGGCAGGCCTGGTAGGGGCTTGGGTTTTTGTTTGGACTGGAAGCTTGTTACTTAAATCGGTTTTTCAGTTATTTTTTTAGTTTGTGGTGCAGCACTGCACCTGCACTTGGCGTTCACCTTAATAAATAATGAGTGTAGTTTTGTGTTACGAATGTTTGCTTTCTTTTTCTTTAGAAATTTGATCTTAGAAGGCCCGGTGTGCAGAGGCCATGGGTTTGTCCGCATCCTCCCCGGCTGCTGCAGAGCAGTCACCAAATGCATCCAGGCAATACCAGACGGCGTCTCCTCCTTCAGAATGTCCCATGCATCAGGAAAAAATGAGCGGTAATCATTCTTGAAAGCTAATGAGCTAAACTCTACATGGAAACCAGACTGAAAAATCTTGGGGCGGGGGGGGGGAAGGGAGAAATTCTTCAAATAAACTTGAGTTTTTTGTTTAACAGAAGTCATTTTCAAGTAAATTTCATTAGGAGTCACTTGTTCACCAGAAACTACAAATTGCTTTGTTTGTAGAGACAGGTAGTGCTTACTGTAGAACCTGTGTCACTTCCAATTGTCCTGTTTCACAGGGGCCCTACAAATCTGTTCTGTGGTGTGGTACAGCCACAGAGGGTCAGGGAGCCCCTTCAGACTGGTTGTCATTAAAAACCGTGCATTTGGAAAAGGGCAGCAGAAGGGTGGAATGAGATGAATGCCTGGAGAAGGACATCAGCTCTTCTGTTGACTCAGTCAACGTACAGGGTCAGCTTCCCTGAGGAAATCTGAAGTACAAACAGTTCAGTACTGGGACCAGCATGGGGGTAGGAAATGAGCAGTCAACGACTACACAGGAAAGTCAAATCTTATCATGATTTTGGGTCCTGAAATGCAGGAAAGAGAGCAGTTAAAACTGTTGAAAAGCTCAGAAGAAAGAGTGAAATACCCATTTGCATTTACATGAGCCTTCAATGAACTTTTCCATTTCATGTATTAGAGTTTTCATCTTGTAGCAAAATGTATACTATTGTTGTGTTTAAGGTTGTCCAATGCATGTGAAGACTGCTGATCATAGAACTGAGAACACAGATGATGTTCCTGCACATCAAGAAAGAGCTTATGAGTTTGTAGCATGTCCTGTGAAGTCTGGTGCATCTCAAATGAAAGATGACATAGATCCCAGCAATATGGTAACTTTTGCTTACTTCAGGTGTTTTCCTTAGTCTTGTTTCTTCTGAAGTATTATAGCCAAAAATGTAAATAGTGTTACGATGTAAGCTGGAAACTCTAGGAAATAACATTATATTTTTAATTTTTAAGATGGCTTTTTCTCTTTTTTGTACAAATTTTTATTTAAAAACAAGTTACATCTTATTTAACATTGTATTAAAATTTACATCTCTGGTGGTTTTCCTGTTTTTAAATATCTTTTGCTGTCTACTTACTAGTTATGTAAATGTTTTTTATGATCCATTGGTGGTTTTTAGTTTCTGTGTAATAGCAGTATGATTTAGTTCTGATTAGTATCTCCAAGATTTCCTCTGATTTACAAAAAGCATTGCTCCTTCGAAAGTTGAAGTTTAGGCAGAAAGTTTTCCTGTAGTCTTCTGATGACAAACTTGTGCAAAGAGTTCTGCTGCAAAAAAAGATGATTTTGGTGGACTTAAGTAAAGGCTGAACTTCTTGATCTTTGTAGGAATTGATTGATTATGCTTTGATTTTTTCTCAAACACTGTCACTTAAAAAAATGCTAATACTCTAGTTTGTTGTTGGTTTTCCTTGTTCTCTAGATGCCTCCTCCCAATCAGCAGCCATCTCCAGGTCAGCCATTTCCATTGTCAACTGTTAGAGAAGAATCTTCCATTCCTAGAGCACATTCTGACAAGAAATGGGTCTACCCTTCAGAGCAAATGTTCTGGAATGCTATGCTAAGAAAAGGGTAAATACACTGTGAATTATCAGATGTGTCTGTGAGCCTGGAATTCATGAACTAGTATCATTAGTTTTTTTTTTTTTTGAGAGCTTGTGGACTTTAACCAGTAAATAATAAAGTAGCTCTTTTAAAAAATTACTATTTTTATAAACATCTTTATTTTAGAGGGTGAGTTGGTCTCAAAGGCCATGTGTCTTCTAGTGATCAGGAGGATGGTAAAAAATGTCAAGCAACAGCTACTGGCTCAGAAAATTTTCTTAAAAGTCCATGCACAGGCGTAGACAAAGTTTGCATGATTGCCAGCTTTCAAACTCAGTTTCATGCTAATGCTGTAAAATGACAGTAGAAGTTCTATGTGAGAACATCTAACTTTGCAGAATTGCTGAAAATGGGGAAATTTGCAAGTAGATATTTTTGGTATTTACAAAAATTTAGTGTAGGCAAGACTAAAAATCCTCCTGTGCTGATGTTTCCTTGTTCTTTTGTAATGATTTGTTTGTCATTCTCGAACAGGTGAGCTTTACAGGTAGTTTACTTTTGGAGCAATAGTAATTCTTTTTTCTGTGTGTGGATACGGTTCATAACACAATTTGACATAAGCAGCCTGTGTGGAACATAAAAGTTTTGGTCCTGTAAACACTGAAATACGTTAATGTTATGCCAGTGGAAAAGGACGCACACATGCAGTCAAAATGCAGTGTCAAGAGAGATGAAAAGTATTTCTAAATGTTTGCAAAATGTATTGAATACAGGACTTCTGTGCATTAGGAATGCAAGTAGAATTTTTCCTAAGCATTTTTTATGAATACTGTGGATGTGGTGATGTTTGCACACTCTGCTAACTTTCTGATCCAGTTAAGATGTTAATTTAGCTATGTAGAATTTGTGGATCTCTGTGATGATAAGTTGGATAACCACACTTCTGCACAGAAAATGAAGTGGTTCTCAAGATGCTTAAGCAGATGAGCCAGAAGTTTGCATACTTGTCTTGTGTCTTGCATACAACCTTAAATTTCGATTCAGAAGTTCATCAGATAAAGCTAGAAAGGTGGAGTAGTTATGCTGTAATGTTTATAAACTGTTTTCAGTTCTTATTTTTTAGGTGGAGGTGGAAAGATGATGACATAACAAGTGAAGACATGACCAACATTATTAAGATTCATAATCAAAATAATGAGCAAGCTTGGAAAGAGATTTTGAAGTGGGAAGCTCTACATGCTATGTATGTACCTGTGAAATGGAAATGTACCTGTTGCATATAGAATATTTGTTATGACAAAGATATGAGTTGTAAGCTTAGATTAGCATGGCTGGTGTAAAGCAAACTGTCACTTTTTAGGTTAGCATAGTCCCTGTTCCCACAAGACACAGACTGAGCATTTGGTATTACAAATTTTTCTCTGAAATTCCATGATCGTTTTTACACAGTAGTTTGGATTATGCTTTTCTGTTCTTTAATCTGTTAAATCTGTGGATTAGATTTGCAGTGAACTGCTTTGTTGACAAATCAGAACAATGGTGTGGAACATATCAGAGATACTTTATCACACCAGCAGTAAGTGCTGGCAGAAACTGGGTGACTTTTCAAAGCTTTAAAGAAAGGAAAAAAAGTTGGTTTATATCACTTGTAATTAATTTTTTACTGTTGCTTTCTTCTACTCAGTTTCTCTGTTGCTAAAACAAATTACCACAGTGGTTTAATCACTGAAAATAAGACTGTGTTAAAAGGTAAAACCTATTTTCCTCTTTAATTGTGTGCACAGGGAATGTCCATGTGGGCCGTCACTGATGCGGTTTGGAGGCAAAGCCAAGGAGTACTCACCAAGAGCCAGAATACGTTCATGGATGGGGTACGTGGGCAGGGAAGAAGGTCTTTCAGTGAGATGGGAGGCTAGAGAAACGTGTCTGAAAACGTGGTGTGGAATTAAAGATGTTTCAGAACCGGTATTGCAAGTTAGAATTACCAGAAGTACTAATGGGATCTTCTGGACAAATAAATCTTGTATTGGACTTCCAGTCCCTCTCCCAGGTTCATAATATCCATTAAAGCATCTCCATGGCCTGTTTGTGTCCTTTGCAGGTACGAGCTACCCTTTGATCGGCATGACTGGATAGTTGACCGCTGTGGGAAGGAAGTGCGCTACGTTATCGATTACTACGACGGCGGGGCGGTGGACAAGAACTACCAGTTCACCATCCTGGATGTGCGCCCTGCGCTGGACTCGCTCTCGGCCGTCTGGGACAGAGTGAAGGTGGCCTGGTGGCGCTGGACTTCCTAACTGCTCCTGGGGTGTGTACTCGAAAAGTAACCACTTTGCTCCTAGACAATGGACATGTGAATGTCAGGACTTGAGATAGAAGTTCGCTGCGGCTGTCTTTGCTGTCATCATCGCCACCGTTCTTTGGGGGTGGGAAGGGAAGTCTCTCCTTAAGTACGCCAATGCTCTGTGGTGTTTCAAATGGAATAATAAAGTTACAGTGGCAAAAACATCTATCTTAATTTTCTTAAGAACTGGGAGGCCTTTCTTACTTTGTCTCGGCTTCTGCTTAAGCTTGCCTTCTTTTCATTTCATGACTTCAGTGCTGCTCCAAATACATTACAATTTTGATTCTGACTGGAGTTTTGAGTATTACTTGATTAGTGAAAACTGGAAATTTCGTAAATTATTTAACACATTTAAAGTATTTGGATACCTCCATGATGAATAAAGGGTAAAAGATTTGTACTTTTTCAAATTACGTGTTTTATTTACACTATAAACCATGTATTTGTTTTCACATGGACATTTTACCTATTCAAATACATACTTCCTCAGAAAACTTCAGTTAATCAGTTAAAGGAGGTGTAGTGTGGTATGAGCATTTTAAAGGTATGTTACGTAGAAAAGGAGAATATACTCATGCCTTAATCTGCAATTTTTCTTAGAACAGAAGAACATCTGTTAGAAGCAGGAAATTAGTATCACTTTTAAAACGGCATTTCTAAAAGGACAATATTGATATTTAATGGCTATTTATTTGAATATTTGAAAGGTGGTTTTCTGATGTAAGAAAATGCATTATTACAGTATTTTCATGTCCATAATGTGTGTCATGTAGTGTATTCAGGACAGAGCTAAACCTTATTTGAAGAACCTCCTGCAGTGCATCTGTATTTGGCATCCTGGCTGCATTAATTATATTTACTACAGCGTAGTTTTTTATATAATAAGGAATTGCACAAGGGGGTGTGTAACTACACAGCAAACACATGCTTTGATTGAGGTGTACATATCTGGGTGTGTACATAACTGGGTGTGTACATAACTGGGCTGAAAAGGTATCAAAAGTGCCAAGGGAGAAGGTTGATTGGAGTGTTTTCCAAGAGCAATGCATGGTGTAAAGATTTGATTACTGTTTGTGCTTAGTAAGGGAAACTAATTTTTTTAAGTCTTCCACTGTAATAGCTTTAAGTTTGCATGACTCAGTAAGTTTCAGGTGCTGTGCAAAACACTTGGGAATGGAAAGGAGTAAGAGAATAGCACATTGTAGCTTCTCAAGTGGGAGAAGCTGCCTCCTTGAAACTCCCCAACCTTAATGGGAAACTAGCTGTACATTTCATTTTCTGAAAGTGGCCTATGTTTAACTGACATTGGAACCTCCTTTTTCCTGATTCCTGTTTCCTTTTTCCTTTTTCTTCTGATTGGAAGCCCCTCTTAATGTTTCAGGAAAGTCACTTCCCATTTAAGGAAAAATTGGTCAGGGAAGCTTTCCTACTTTAGAATTTTAATGATCACTAATAGTTCCCACTTCAGAGACAACTGTTGTGCATGGTAGGAATAAATATTATCCAGAATTGTAAGATGAAAACCATGCTCTTACCCATATCCACTTTGCTCATTCCTTTTTCACCTTTTCAGTGATTCATGTGTATATATATATGTATAAATGTTAAACAGGGAAGAAAAAAATTCCATCTAAATAGGCAATGTATGGATGAGATAAATGAAAGGTGAGTTTATATGAAGCAAATGAAGGAACTGACTCATGAAGGAACTGCTGTGTTCTAACAGTAAAGATTGAAGAGTACTCTTTGGGGTGGTGGGATGTTTTTGTTTGGGATTTCTTTTGTAGTTGTTGGTTTATGCATTTGGCAGCTTCCTACACTGAGGAGTCTGTGTTTCTCGTAACTAAATGTGGAAAGGCTACACCACTGTAGGGAGTCTTTCAGAAGCTTCAAAAGCACGAGTTTGCTTTGTTGATTTTGGCAGTGCGATGTTGAGAGCATGGAAATTGTAATTGCTGCTAAATCTGGGGAAACTGTCACAAGCCACTTCATGTGTTTACTATCTCCTGTTGTGTTCCATCTACCACAGATTAAAAATTGTTCTTTTCTGTGCTACTGTTAATGAAATGTACTACTTTGTCATCAAACTAAAAGGAGAATCAAATAAATATACTTTTCTTAACTTTGGTATTTGCTGATCATGCTTTCAGCTGTAAGAATTATTAAAATGAGCTTTTGCATGTAGGAGATTCTAGTCTTTTGTCATAGGAGATTCTAGTCTGATACAACTAAAATCTTGCTATAGAGTATATATTTGATATTGTTACTATGTATTACTATATATTACTACTACTTAACTATTGTCACATCTTTGAATTTATACGTACTCATTTTCCAGGTGAATACAGAACCAAAACTCAAGGACTAAAATCCAAATGCTTGCTAACTGAAACAGCAGTTCTCAGAGTAACAGCATATGACAAAAAATACATTCATCCTGAGTCTGGCTAACTTGAGAGGAATGCAAGGAAATAAAAAAAAAATAATTCTTAGAAGAGTAAATGAAAATAATTAATTTCTACAAGCAGTAAGACTCAAGGAAGTAAATGGAGTTTTCTTCTTTAGGCTTGGGTTTCTTGATGTATGATGCATAAATGTTAGAATTAAAATTATTATAATTCCAATGTAAATTTGAAAAACAGTGATTTAAATTAGGCTTTTTAAAAATCCTTAGGAAGGATGTTTTAACTGAAAAAGTATTGTTTAGGCTATAGTAAAAGAAATGTGTGTATATGCATAAATAAATATATTTATATCCTTTCTTTGTAAGTATAGGAAGGTATGGAAAGTTCATGAAGCCCAAGAAAATGAAGAAGTATCCTGATCAAGCCCTTTCAGGGAATTCTGCAGTGACATCAGCTTCCCAATCCTGGTTAGGCTGAAATAGAAATTTGGAACCCAGTATCTCAAACCAAAGTTAACCTTGTGCACATTCCAAAGGGAAAATGGAGACATTCACTAAAGAAGGGCTGCTTCTATAATTAGTTCTGTATTTAGATATATAGAATTCACCGGTGTTCTGCTTTTCTGTATCAAAGCCATGCTTGACCTATTGTGTTTGACTCTTGCAGATGAAACAAGTTAGGGGTGCCCTCCTGGCCTGCCCTGAAGATGTGTTCTTAAGGTTGTTGCAGTGTCCAGAAACTGCGGTGTCTGGGACTGGTGGAAAAGGACTCCAGCATATCATTCCCAACTGCAGTCAGGCCTTGGGTCATGCACGTGCAGTCAGGAGTGGTTCTGACCTTTATTTCCTGGAGGAAGAAGCCATTCTGTGTTCAGGTATGGGTTTTGGCTGCTTGTGGTGGTGTCACTTCAGGCTGCAGTGGCTCCCCTGCACTGGGGTGCCTGGCACTGCTGCCACTCCAGAGGGGCACCAGACTGGGTGCTCTGCCTCCAACACCCTCCCTGCTTGGTCATGAGGGACCAGCTCTCTGCTCTTCTGCACTTTGTCCTGTTAGTGTCTGGCCAACATGAGTGCTCTGTAACTGGGGAGTAATTCAGAGGCTGATCTTTCTGGGATGCCTGGAGTTCCTGACTCTCTTGAGTCATCCTGCATTTTGCCCTTGCAGGCAGTTTGGAAGGGGGAGCTGTACCTCTTCTGTAACTCTTCATTTTTTTTTTCCCCCTGTCCCCTAGAAATACCTTTGCTCCTTCCTTTCATACTATGCTCATGGTCCTAGCTTCAATCCCTCTAAGAATTTTTCAGCTAAGCCTTAAAATTTCTGCCCTGCTTTGCTGTGAAAGAAAGAGACTGTTGCTCTAAGAAGATAGTTGTGTCCATTCTTGATTATTGCTACTTTCTACTGCCAAAGCAAAGTGTTCTGGATTACCACTTTTGAATTACGAGGTGAAAGAGGCATGCTAGTTTAGTGTGAAATTCTGTCTAGTGTTTACATAATTTATTTACCATCAGGACATTAATGTACTCTGTAAATTTGAAGTCTCAAATGTGCTCATGAATACTGTTCTGCTTTCAAAAGGTGTGAGAGTGACAAAGGACCTCTCATTCCTGAAAATGGTCATAAATAGTCTGTCATCTTATGCACTCCCATTGTGTTTGTTCTGCTCTTGTATCTAAGTGTAGGGGAAGAGTAGCTAATGTGCCAAATTGCAAAAGATGAAGGCAGATACATTGCTGTAGCTCAGCAGCTAAAAATGAACTGCCAGACTAAGAAGTACTTCCTAATATTTAGACTTTTACTAAAGTTTGTTTTTTACAGAGGGTAGAAATGCCTGTTTCAGAACAATCACTTTTGAAAAACATCTGTTCCCAACACCTACTAAATGACGTGGCATGCTAATACTGTCTCCTTTGCTTACACCTGGAGGAGAATCCATGTAGTAAGGTTCCACAAGCCAATGTACTTGATGTGGAAGCTGAACGTTTTGAGGATAGAATATACTACTTGATGCTTAGAGATAAGATGTGCTTATCTCTTCAGTATCATACCCTTCCTTACCCACAAATATTTTTCGTATATTCTTTTTAAAAATGCACAGAATTGCAAGCTTTTTACAAATTTTTAGTAAGCAACTTCATGCATTTTTACTCTCACTGAAAGAAAATATATCCTATTTATTATTCTACCTTTGTACAAGGTAAATTGCATGCAACGATCTTTATGCAGTGAATCAAGTAAGTATTGATTCTCTCATCAATGTTAGTATTAGGAATCTATGGTCATATTAGACATGTCAGGTCATAAAAAACAACCATTTTAGTTTGCATTAGATGGCTAATCACTTTTATGTGCTTCTCCTTCAAGAAAAAATGGCTTGTCAAACTCCGAAAAGGAAGAATCTTACATTCTTTTATGAATGTGACAGTTACATCTGTTTGGTCGTACTTCTTGTACATTACATTGCACAGGAACTTCTGGGCAGAGTACTCGACTCCAAACCTTATCATGGGGCCCTGGGCGTGTGTGACAGGACAGGTTATTACCAGGGAGCCACGGATTCCCATGGCAGCTCCCCACAATACAGGTCTGCATATTTGCAGTGTGGGCACATATTTTTGACTGGAGTTGGAATGAATCCAGTTTTCAAAGGATTTTGTGAACTTGTTGGAAGTATTAGGATAGTTATTAGGCTTCATTAAGAAAATTTAAAAGATTAGATTATTTCTTTTGCTGACATTAAGTTTGGACCATGACCTCTCTCATAAAATAGAAACCATCACATTTGTTTTCTACATATTATGGGAAAAAGACTGTCATGTTTTTTGTTTTCCAATGTTTTGCCAATTTTGTGGTAACTACAGAAAGTTTTAGCTATTTTGCTAACATGCTGCTGTTCTTGCCTCCGGCTTCTGAAGACTATGACCCCATAAACATCTCGTCTGCAGAGATAGCTAGTGCTTTAATTGGTCATTAGTACACTTTCAAAATGAGTTTCCATCTGCCAAAAGATTAAGTGTCTCAGGGAATTGACTTAGAGCAGTTTGATGCATGGAGGATAAATGCAAGTGCCTTTAAAAAGCATTGCTAGATCACAAATCCTTGAAAAACTTGCTTCTAAAATACTTACAAGGAAAAGTAATAGAAAAGGTTTTTCCTCTGCTTTGTTTTTCCTTCAAATTAAGAGTATTTTTTTATATATCAATGAGAATTTGTTACGTCATTTTCAAGAACTGGAAAGCAAAACCTCATGAAAATGCAGAATTTAACCTTACAGCAAACCATGCAACTTTTGGCAGCTTTAATTTGCAATGTAAATTTTTGTTAAATGGGTTTATTTCAACTGTAAAAAAAACACAGGGAAAAAAAAAGAAAAAAGAGGAACCTTTTCCACTGGCTGTACTTAAGAATACTGGGGGAAAAATACTTCCATGTTTTATCATGTATTTTCACAGTTACTGGGGTTGCTTCTCTTTCTATTTTCTTCAAGCTTTTGCCTCTTAGTTTATTTGGAGAGATTTTTGCAGGTCTCCTGTTGGTTTCCCTCTGCCATTTTTGTACCAGCCACTTTAGGTAAGACTTCTACCATTGCAGTAACACAGTTGTTATTAGAGAAATGGTAGTGTCTTTCTCAGGTCTCTGAAAAAGCAGTGCTATTTAACTCGGGTAAGGACAGTTCTGACTGGGAAGAATGCCATTCTGGCTGCATTACAGCTGGCAGCACTGTTGTATCACAAAATACGGGCACTGCAGCTGTCCTGCAGCAGTGCCAAAAGGCAGAAGTGTTTTGTGTTGCACTGGTCAGCTGTCACCTTCACTGTGGTTCTGGGTTCCTCATTAGTGTTGGTCTTGTGAGCCCCAAATGGGCAACTGCAGTGGCTGCTGACTTCCTAGTGGTCCTTTAATGCCTTCTGGAGGATGTGCTTTTAGCACTGCCTGCAGTTACGATCGAGGACGTGGCAAAGGGGCTGGCATGGAATTGATGGTAAGAAGATACAGATGGATGTTCCAGATTTACTTTTTTCCAAATGTCTGTCTACTCCTCCTCTGATTTGCCACTCAGGTTAGGGAAAAACTGGTCTAAATGCACCATTTTATATAAATTCACTAGTGGCTGTTGAAACAACCCCCAGTTGAGGCTGTAATTGTAGTGAGTGGAAGGCAAAGGATACTGCTTTTGTAAATAACCCTGGGAAGATGAATCTAACCTATGTATGAAAGGTTGCATTCTGTTTGCCTTGTCAGGCTAAGTGGAAGATACTGGTGGCACAATCATTTTGTGACAGGATGTTGGAGCTGGTTTAATATAGGCTGATTAAGAAGCAAAACTTTTTAAACTTTATTTGCCACATGTTGATGGGGAAGTATCCATTTAGAGAATATGGCTAAAATTCTATCAAACACTTCAATGCTTGAAGAAATAAAGAGGGGAAATAAGATCTTGACTTTCAATTTCATAATAATGCAATATGAAGGCCAGATTGTAACTGTAGATGTTCGTTTCAAATTTAAATATTTAGCATTTTCAGTTGTCTGTGAATACATGAAAATTTATTACATTAAGATGGAATTTAGATCTTTGACATGAAGCTGATATTTTCATAGAGTGAAAAATATCAAGCTGACATTATACTGTCTCATTTGATGACTTCCAAATGTCAGAGTGCAGTAACTTATTCATAGGGACCTCCATGTCTTGTGATAGTGTCAATTCAAAAGACATTTACATCGACTTTTTTATTTAAACATGTAAAATGGAATATGCAAAGTGGCAGAGGAGAAGGGGGAAGGACCGGGGTGAGGAAGTTCTTAATAACAGAATGGAGGCACTTCTAAGGCTAATTTCCACCACAGCCTTCTTTCTGACAGTGGCCCGGCTGTGCTGCTCCCTCCCAGCATCTTCCTCCCCCCCTGCTCAGCCACCGCATAGTTCTTGTTATTTCAACACAAGGCAGGGGGTTAGAAATAGCAGGATATACTCTCCTGAAAAGTAACCCCTCCAGCCCTTGCTTTTAAAAGTGATTTTGTAATAATAGGAGATACTGGGTGATTTTGCCTGGGAGTTAATTGATGCTTATATAACTTAGATCAAAGTTACAAGGTGCTTATATAGCCTGAGTTATAAGATATCAATATAACCTGATTATATAACCTGATATCAATATAACCTAAATAATGACTTTTTATATATCTATATAACCGGATACCTACATAACCTGAATTATAGCTTTTTATACCTATATAACCTGAATCATAACTTTTATACCTATATAACTTGATATAAATTTTTATACAATGAAATGGCTAGTATATGGTTAACTAGTTGCTTAATGCTGAATAGACAAAAAAAGAAGAAAAAACTCACCAGGTGGATAGCTTTAGAGATAGGTAAGTATAGTACTAATGAAAAATTGGCAAGTGCAAAGCCAATTAGCCACAAAACAAAGAATTTAGGCCAGTTAAGACCAGACAGACCATGGAACACCGTAATGGCATGCTCCGAAGACAAAGTTGAAAAGTTCAGATGTGAAGAAGACCTTGAAAGCCTTCATCAAAGACCCCTGATGGCCCCCAAATTGGGGAGGCACAGGTGCAGTGCAAAAAAACTATCTAATAACCATGAGATCATAGTATGTAAATTAGCTTTGGCATGTATGTGATGTTGCAGTGACATAGTGATACCAAGCAATACTTACTGTATAAATATACCACAGCACTTGACAAAGGTGGGTGAGTTAGGTGGGGATATCCCCCTCACCACCAACGCTGCAATAAACAAATACCCGCTCTACAGACATCGGTCTATGGGGGTTTATTTCCAGCGTATCTTTCAGGCACCATAATGGTACTGTTGGCAGTGCACAACCTCAGTGTGAAGGCTGGTAACAGGATTGCAAAACCACGGTAGTTGATTATAAGGAACATTATTTCATATTCTAGTAACTCTTTGTTCAGGGGTGCGTGCGGCTGCCATCCAGGCGGTCGTGTACAGCCCGAGGCCGAGCCGGCGCTTCCTCCTGTGGGTCAGAGCGTCGCACAGCCCTGCGCACCCTGGGACACGGACGGAGGGACGGGGGACAGGCCCGGACACAGAGGAACGGCGCGGGGTNGACACAGAGACACGGCGCGGCCTCCTCGGGACAGGGGGACAGGCCCGGACACAGAGACACGGCGCGGGGTCCTCGGGACAGGCCCGGACACAGGGACACGGCGCGGGGTCCTCGGGACAGGGCCGGACACACGGACACCGTAAGGGCTGCGGGTCGCCCAGAGCGGCCATTTTGTGCCCCTCCCTGCGGCGCGGTCCGGGCCGGCGGCGCCCCCTGGCGGCCGTGGTGCAGGTCCCGCGGCCGGCA
>VZSE01014839.1:2312610-2341959 GCA_013398275.1 Promerops cafer | reverse complement strand
GAGCTGTCGGCGCTCGCCGCCATCTACTGCGAGCCGGGCGGCTGCGAGGTGCTGGCGGCCTCAGGTGACACGGCCGCGCTCTCTGTCCCCAGCCCGGGCTCTCCCGCAGACCCGCGCGGCGGCCCCGCCCGGCCGAGCCCCGGGAGGAAGCGCTCCGGGGCCGCTCACGGCGGGGCTCAGCCCCCGGGGCAGCACGGGCTCAGTCGCTCGCTGCTGTCGCCTGTCGCGTGTCCCTGCCCCGCCGGGTGTCTGTGCTGCCGGCCTCGCTTGGGGCGCGGAGCCCAGCGGGCCCTGCTCGGTTACAGTTAGGGACCTGCTCAGTGCCCTGCAGGCCCTGGGGGCGGGCGAGGGGCAGCGCTGGGGACGGGCTGGCTGCTCTCTAGGTAAACAAGCAGGTGGATCTTGTACGCGTTAACAAGACCAGGTATTTATCTGGTAATACTGCGTAGGGGTGTTGCAGTGCATGGGAAGCGTTGGGTTATCTCTCTATTTTTCTGGGGTAAGCTGACAACCTGGGCACTGTGGTGTGCCAGATGTTGTCCTGCTTCAGCGAGATGCGTACGGCTGTAGGTTTTACAGGGTACTGAGGCTGATGTGGTGTATCTGCCGTGGGTGGAATGACCAGGTTTGCAGTAGTTGCTCCCGTCAGCTGCTGGATGCTGTAGGCAAGGAGTGCAGGGAGTGTAGAGGCCCTCATGGTTTCTGCACCAGCCATGGTGGCCGCTGGCTGTATTAGTATTAAGACATGGCTTTTATCAGTCTGTGCTGTACGGTGCTCTGAAGCTGCCCCTTCAGCAAGGGAGAATAAATCTCAGTAGTTCCAGTGTACAGTAGCAGCTCTGTCAGGCTTAAACGTCAGGTGGGATATGCAGGTGTTGGTGTCTGTTCAGATCCAGGCCATTAGTAAATTTTGCTTAGTGCCTGCCACAGATGTGACAACTCTTAGATGTTTGTTGGAGAGAGATACACATGCACGCATACAGACAGAGCGTGCCTGTATTGTGTACCACAGCTCCCTGGTGTCTGGGAGCTATTGCAGAGTTGTGCCCAGCTCCCCAGCAGAGTGATGGAGGGAGCAGCGTCCTGCTGGTTGGACTGCAGTGAAGTCCTGGGGAATGCTGCTAGAGATGGATGTAGTGGCCTGCTGTCAGATTTTGTCTGCACATGTATGTATTCAGCCCTAAAGAACTGGGATTGATAAGGAGACGTTTTTTTACTGTGAGGGTGACTGCGTGCTGGAGGCTGCCGGGAGAGCTTGTGGAGTCTCCCTCACTGGAGATATTCAGAATATCTGGGTATTGTCCTGGGCAGTTGTCCTGTTGTAGGTGACTGTGTTTGAAGAGAGAGGTTGGATGAAGGCATTAGTGTCTGCAGGGACCATAATTAACCACAGTAATCTAAAACCACGATTTTGTGTCTACATACACAACATGCCTGCTGCTCCAGTACAGGCATGTAATTCTTCCATTTTATTTTTTTAAATTGGTATTTAGAGTTGTATTTTTAAAATATGATTGATGAAATGTTTCAACTGAGCTTTATTTTTAGGTAAAAAATTTCAAGAATGTTATTTTGAGCATAGTTTGAAAAAGCAGTATCCAGGCTTATCAGATGTTAGTTTTAAAAAACGTGAGCATATCTGAACATTGCATATACACGTCTGTTCCTCCAAATCTGTTGAGAAATATAGGCACATTCTTCTCTGTGCTTCAAAAATGGAAAAATGATTTTGTGTTTATAAGTTACCAGACTCTAAAAGGTTTAGAAACCTTCCTGGACATAAAGTGAGGTGCCACAAGTACACAATGGGAGTAGGCTATTTTATTTATATTGATGTTATGTGATCTTGGAGGGCCTTTAACCATGCTGTGTTCATGATATGGTAGGATCAGGTATATTTGATTGGTTTACATAGTTTTCTGCTGGAATTGGAAATATTATTTTGCAATGATTATTGGTATTTTTCTTAGTTGTGGAATTTACTTGTTGGAGCTGCAAAATCTCTAGTCAGTATACAATTAACTTTTGCTCCAGTCATTAGATTACATTTGCTTTATCTCTTCAAACCATGTAAATTGTCATTGACAAACGGTGCACAGACATAACTTCCAGGAAGACACTTATGTTATGCAATCTCTAAGACATTAAGAGTAATTTGTGTGTAGATCCATGGGATCAGAAAGGAGGCCATTGGGGATTCATGGTTTTGAGGAATGTAAGAGAATGCTTTTACAGGTCTCTTGGTATGGTGAAAACTTTGGCTTTTTAGAATTTAACAATGAAGTATTCAGAATGTAAAATGTGTTTTTATCAAAACCAATGTGTGGATGAATTTAAATAAACTAATTATAGCATATCTTTTTTACCTTACATATCTATTTGCAAAGATTAGTGTTACAGATAGAAATCCATAATTTAATTGTTAATCTGTTCTCTTTTGGTCTGTTCACCAAGCTTGCTATAAAAATATATTTAGATATTCTAAGCTTGTACATTAGTAGGTGCCATTTTCTGAATTTAAAAATAGACTGCATGTGTTGCATAAAATGCCTTTGGGCAGGAGAGGAGGGGGATATCTGTCTGGTTGACATGGAACATAAGAAAAAATCTGAAGTATGCTAGAGCTAAATATACTGATAAGCATGCAGCTATGGGGGAAAATGAGTTAAAATGTATTGAGTTTAGTCTGATTAGCACATTAAATGCCAGCAGAACAGTCATACCCAACCTTTTATTTCAGAAATAATCATCATGTTGCTGTGAGGACAACTCGGCCCTTGTAGCATGTGCAAACAAAGGAAATATTTCTTTGGAGCCAGGTTGCGCAGGGCGCCGGTGGTGCGCTCTTTGTTCTGCCAGCGTCTGCAGCGCTGGTGCAGAAAATGGACGCTGCGAGGTTTAAATAAACTTCAGATGCTGTAGCCCTGCAAAGGTTTTGAACTGATTCTTTTCTTTTTAAAAGTAAGTGTGAAACAGATGTAAATCAGCACAGCTGGGCTTTTCCTGATGGCTCAGGGTGATACACCTTGGGATGCGAGGCTCTTCTGCTTCCTTCAGATTAGTTCATGACAAGGAAAGGTGTGGGATTTTTGTAGGTTTAAGAATAAGATCACTGCAGTAGGAGGCCCTTTTCTTAGGGGCAGGGTTGGCCTGTCTATCCCTCTGTTGCTTCTGAGTTGGTGAGATCTGTTGTGACAAGCTAGTGGAAAAATCCTAGGAGGATTATCAGAAAGGTAACGTGTTTTTCTGTCACTGTAATTAAGCTGGTGATAGAGTAGTATTTTTCAACTTACATAGGCTGTGCATTTTAAAATCTCTTGGCAACATAGTTTAAAACAAAGTGATTCATGGGCGGGAATACAATAACGCTCCATTCAGCCAGATGCCTGCTGGCTGTGCACCTGGTGGGGCTGCCCTGAGTGGGGGCAGCTGAGGGACGTGGGGCAGCAGCACTGTCTGGTGCAGACACCTCTGTGGTGGCCAGGAGGGTGCTGGGGGCCCCAGGATGTGCAGGGCAGGTTTTCTGTGGTTATGTGTGCCGAGCCCGGTGTGATGGCAGAGGAGCTACCACTGCTGGCGCCCAGGAAAAAACATTTGTCAGGGCAGCAGAAGACAGAAATTAGGAGTGGGAAGGTGTGAGGTCCTCCTCTGTAGCTACTGACCATGTGCAAGGGTTTTCTTCCAAGGCTGGTGTTTTTCTGAGAAATACATTTGTCTTAGAAGTAGTCTGGAACCTTCGATCGGGTCTTGGAGGATTGAAGACAAACTCCTGTTTGCAGGAAATTACTCTTTTGACATGTGGTGCCTATAAATATGAGCATGGTTGGGTGTGATTTCATTCAATTCACTGGAACTCCATCTACTGCCTTCACCCCTGGATTTGACTTGGAGACTTCTTTATAGTACTGCTAGAATTTGATTATTGGGTTTGGAGAGTTTGCTGATTTTATTTTGTGACGTCTCTGACCTTGAGAGTTCTTTGTATGACCCAGGAAGGAAGTTTGAAAACAAGCCCTTGGATAAGCTCTCTAAAGTACTTCTGTCTGTCCAAGTCACTTTTAGGTTCTTTCACTTTTTTAGCAGGTTTCAAATATAGAATGATACATTTTCTGTGAGAGGCACTTTGAGTGGTTGGTTAGTGGCATCAGCAATACTAATCAAACATAATTCATCTGACTGTCATGTAAAGGAAGGTAAGGTAAGGTAGAGGGGGAAGAGTGCAAGTCACTTCAAAAGACCTGCTCTGAAACTCAGCTCTCCTCTAATCTGCCTTTCAAATCTGGCTTCTCCTGCCCTCATAGAGTGAATCAACCTGACATTTTAGCAATTTTTGAAAGAAAAGGAGTGAAGTGTTTAGAATGCATCAAAGGGTTGAAGCAGAGAACATCTGAAGAAGATCATCTTTTGTCTGACTGATACCCTCTTACTTCATGGCAGAGGAGTGAAAGTAGGTTAGGTCTTTGTCCGTGCCTTTCACTTTGTCAAGTTTTGTATTGTTTTTCTGTGAAACTTCTAGTTAAGAACGTTTTATTTCATGAAATACTGTACATAACTTTCATATTAAGCATCTTTGATTATATGATTTATCAGGATGATGTGGTCTTTAGCCTTTCCTGTTGCATACTGAGTGTATGTTTTTCACTCTGAAAATAATTATATTCTTAAGTAGACCTACAACAGATTTTGAGCAGATATGAAGATATATAGGCATACATTAATATGAGTACATGCATATTTATATATGTAGTATCTAGGTCAGGTGTCCAACAGAGGTGTTTTCCTTATGTCAGCCCAACTGTTGCAGAGGAGTTGGCAGAAAAGATTTAAGTGTCTTTTCTCTGCAAGTTGTAGGGGACAAAGAATCTGACTTTCTTTCCGAGTCTGCTTAGTGTGGAACTGCTTTTGAATGACTGTGTTAAAAAATACCTGGTGCACGTCTGTTTGCCTTGCATTCGTATTGATGTTAGAAGTCTTACAGATTTCTTTAGGAGTAAACTTAGGGCCGTGCTGAGTCCATCCAGAAAGTCTGTTTTCAGTTGTCCTTGCGCTTCCTTGATTTTGCTTTTGAGCTGTGGAAGCTGAGTTATGTGTTTGAGAGAGACAATTCTTTATTACTGGCTTGTCTAGACTTTGAAAGAGCCAAAAGGTGTGAATGCTTTTTAGAATGTGTTAATAACTTTCCTTCTACTATGTTATAGAAGTGTTTCATTTCAGGATTCCCTGCAGGTACAGCTTGAGCCGTTGGTTGCAAGCCCCTACCCTGCAGAAAAAAAAATCACCCCCTCTTATTTTATAGGACATGTCAGTTATTTGAGTTGGATTGTTAAAGAAAATAACATGATTTAATGATATATGTGTATTTCAACTTCAAGCAAACTAGTAATGTTTATTTTTTTTTCTATTTTCTAGAGATGCATGGAATCTCATTTAGAATTCAAATCAGTGTGAAAGAACTGCTGGATACAGATGTACTTTTAAAGCTGTTATTTCATTTACCAGTCAATTACCCATCAACTCTACCAGATATTTCTGTTAACTCCGACCAGCTTACAAGGGCCCAGTGTATGGATGTGAAAGAGAAATTACTTGAACAAGCAAAGAAGCATCTTTCTGAACCCATGGTACACGATCTGATTCTTTGGGTACAGCAGCATCTTAAAGATGTCATTAAGCAATCAGCAGCAGTTTGCAATGAAAAAACTACTTTGTCAAAAGGAACAGAAGATGGTATCTGGATGCTCCTTTTGCATTTAGATCACATGAGAGCAAAGGCAAAATATGTGAAAACTCTGGAAAAATGGGCTTCAAATCTAAGGCTGACTGGAAGACTGATGTTCATGGGCAAGATAATATTGATTCTTCTTCAGGGTGACAGGAGCAGCATTAAGGTGCAGGAACAATGAATGTTGACTAGTTCTATCGATTTACCACTGAAACCTCTGTGTCTGAATATTTTGTGTGTGTGTTTTTCTAAGATTAACAATTTTGGAAGCAAATTGATCATTATGAGAGTAGGAAGACCTAGCAACTTTATTCTGTATCTAAGAAAAAGATGGTGTTCTATTCTGTCTACAGTGATGCCTGTATACCTGTGGCCTGTATTGCTTTGCTTCCCACTGGAATTATACCCCCATATCCCTTTGTTTCCTGACCTTAATACGCCCAGATTCAGTTTCCTGTATTTCCAAAATGCCCCAGAAAGTGGAAGAATTTTTGGTGAGGCATTAATAACAGACATATTTCTAACTCATTGCTAACTGTCTCTTTCCTTGACTTAAAACCACATGGTGCTCCCAGTGCATGCCTGAGCTTTGAAATTCTTGTCTTGTCTGTATGTACAAACTCCCACTGCCTTAGGTGGGTTTTTGTGGTGATGTTGGAGGAGAATGTTTTGGCTTATCTAACTCATGTTCTCTTAATCAGTTAGGCCTACTTAACTTAAAACTGATGAATAGAAGCAGTCGTGCACTTTCGGGGATGGGCACTTTAAAAGTTTGATTGCTATGTTCTGAAAAAAAGACTACATTTTGAGTGAGCTTTTGCATTTTACTAAACTTTGGAAATACTAGGTGACATTTAATATTTTGGGATTTTTTTTTGTCATTTAGGAGTACTTGATTCTTCAGAAAACTTCTAAGGTAGATGTGGACTCAAGTGGAAAGAAATGCAAAGAGAAAATGATGAGAGTGCTGTGTGAGACAGAAGTACAGTCACAGCATAAAAGGTATAATTTAGTACTGTTGTGGATAGAAAAGTAAAAGAATCGATAATTACATTCTGACAAATCCAGGCATATTCATGAGTTTCCCTTTTATAATGTAGGTTTCAGACGTTTGAAGTCAAAGAATATTCAGCACCAGAGGAGCTACAAAAGGAATTTGAAACTGCAGGACTTACAACTCTTTTCTCTGAGTTTGTGCTTCCTCTCTTAAAATAAAATTAAGAGAAACCACTGGACCTTTGACCAAAGCAGTAGTTGACTGCAGATGCTGATGGAAGATAAAAGGACTAATGTGGCAAAACAATGTTGAAGCTTCTCTGCAAAAAATACCAGTTGTAGTCATCCTTTTGCAAGAAGAAGGCAATTAATACATTAAGAACTGATAATTTTTTGACATTTATGTATTAATAACTTTTTCCAAACAATGTGATGTTGATTGTGATAATTGCATGGCAAGCATGAGAGATTGGGAAGAAATAATGTTAAAAAGTAGTCTTCTAGTCAGACTCTGTTTTATAGTCCCTGTTTTTCAATGCTCTGTTTCTTCTCTCTCATGGTAGAATTTGTCAATAATGGCCTGTTAGCATGATTAATTTTACTTTGGAAGACTGTATGAAGATATTTCCATAAAAAACATAGCAAACACACATTTGAATATGTGAGGACAGCATACACTTAATATCCCTTAGGAGTTGATCTCCTAATTTTTCATTCTCCCTTTAATTGACTACAAATACTAGATGGTTGATTTGAAGAAAAAGTTCATGTCACTTGAGGTCTGAAAAAACTTAGTGTCTTTTTGAATATTAGTTTTTATTCTAAAATTTATAAAAAACACCCACGTGGAGGATTTAAATTTATAAAAAGCTGAGGTAAAGCCTGTTGTAATATTTTTTTTGATAGTTTACAGATGTCTTTATCTGGTTTTACTGTCTGTGCAGCTTTAGATATCTTGATTCAATTAAACTGTTGGAGCAGTATATATACAGACTTCAGTCTTCCATCTTCTGCCAAGTTGTTTTTGTTTGTTTGTTTATTTGGGTTTTTTTGGATTGGTCACTGGCCTTGGCCAACCTGTAATTTTTTTTTCAATCAGTAGTCTGTGTTTTATAGCTGTATAGTGTTACAAATTATATGCATGATTTTATGAATTGTGCAAGTTGTGCAAGTTCTGTTTACCTACGGAGGGTTGGATACTTATTTATTACTATTATTAATGTGTGTCCTTTGGTTTCTATTTTACCTGAAACCATTCTCTAACAAGACTAGATAAATTATCCAGTAATAAAAATTTTGCAATCATGAGTTTCTTAGTAACTAGCACTGCCATTTGCCATTTCAATTGGCTTTAGCGTGTAGCTAAACATGTGCTTTACTGCTCTCTAAAATTCAGTCTCAGAAGCCAAATGTCTCATGTATTCTGTAGTTAAACAGATTTGATCAATTCAGTATAAACTAATTTATTTCCATTGTACTGGGGGAAGACCAATACAATTTGTTTAGTTCCGAAAGTGTGGTTTGGCAAATCATTATGTAAGATCTGATTTCCTGTTTCATGCTCAGACCATGAGATCATACCTCTTTCTTTATATATTCTAGAAAAGCAACTAAAGCAGATTAGGAAGATTTTTATATTTTACTGTTTGAGATATCAGATGCATAAAGGGTTGTAGATTGTTTGAAAGTTTCTGAAGTTTTTCAGGAGTATGGTGATTTTTCTAATACAGAGTGTCTCAAATATGTATGTTGCATGTTACTTTATGCACTGATGCTAATTTACTGAGATAGTAGTAAAGTTCTTCTTAAAGAGTCTTTCATGCTGACCACATACAGTACTTCAGGCTCAGTTGAAAAGAGACTGGGTTGAACAGGTTTTACAAATCTGTTCTATATTATTTTGAAATGGCTTCCTGAGAGACAGGAGATCTAATTTTCTATCATTTTAAGTGCATGTAAAGATGAATTCTTACTTTAACAAAGAAGAATAAAACAGAAGTATCTTTAAAATATTAAAATAACATGTATTTTAAATTACAGTTTCCAGAATTGAGCTGTTCTCAGGTGTTGAAAAATTGTGTGTCAGTGCAATATAAAGTTTTGAAAAGCTGAAGAGGGTCTCTCCTTATACTGTGTGACAGATCTGACAAGTACCAAACTCCAGAAAAGGCGTATGCATGTACAGCATAAGAAAACATAATCAGTATCTCTCTGCAAAACTAAATGTTGTAAGATTTTGCCAGATGCATTGTAAATCTGCTGATTTTAGGAATCAGATTGAATGGCATAACTACTCGTGTGATCTCAAAATGCGTGTGACTTCAAAAATAATTGAGGCGTAAGTTGTTGTGATCATTTTTCTTGCAAGATTAGATGCAGACTTACTAAAGTTTTCCTCCCTACTAGAAAAACCATTTGTGGTGTCAGTGGCTGCCAGTTGCATTTGAATATAAACCCATGTATTTTTTTTGAGTTTTACTGCCTGATGCCTTCTTGGTCAACAGTTTGGCCAGAGCTGGCATTCTGCAACAGCCAATTAAAAAGTGACAATCAGGTACGTTGCAGCTCTCTCCTGATCTGTGCTTATCTCTTGCCAAATGAAGTTGTTGTAAGAATCTGGTTGATTTCTGTGTTCCAGGAGATGGAAAATGCAGTTTATACAATGGATTTTTACCACAGTTGAATTTGCTATTCACTAGCTCACACTGGACAAATCCAGTTCACTGTAGGAAAGGAGTACAGTTTATAGTTTGGTTTGATGTGCTTCAGGAGAATTACAAATCTGATCAGCTTGATACAGTTCAGACAGCAGAGAACATGAAAACTGATGTCAGTCTGATTCTGTTCAAGCAAATGCTTTTGCCTACCTATCAATCAGTCACTTATTTTGAAGGGTAGGAGGATATCTTCTGTTCAGACAAGTAAACAATATTTTTAAAGGCTGTTCTTTGGGAAGGATGTTGCAGCTGTCTGTTAACTGATGGTTTGTTTGCATTCATGGTAAAAAGAGATGAGCTAGCCTGTGAGCCTCTGAGGCACAAAAGTCATCAGAATGGGTCCTGTGGTGTATGTTTTGCCTTCCAAGGGAGCTGAAGCAGACAAAGAAGAACAAAATGCACAGATACAGAAGAACAAGAAGCAGGGAAGATAATGCATAGTGTGTAAAAAGTTAGTGAAGTGTATGTAACTATTGGAATCTGACAATTCAGTAGCAAGGAAGAAGAAATCGACAAATTAAAGGTGATTTAACAAATTAGAAACTAGCTTTCTTGTGGATGTGGTGTTATAAATAGTTCTTCAAACAGCATGGTCAGTAAAGCCTTGTTTCCTGTGGCCTTGCTAGTTTCTAAGCTATAGCACACATGAGGCCTTCCCTGCAGGGGATACATTCCTGATGGTGTTCTCCCAGGTGGGTTCTCCTGTGCCTGGTATTGATTGTGCATAAATTCATTATTGCTTGCATAAATCTTTAAAGTATGAATAGCATTTTTTCCTGTTACTTTTTTCATCAAAGTTGTAGGTACTTGGTTTCTTTCAGGTTGTTAACCTGTCATTTTAATTGAAATGACTTAAGTTCAAAGGTTCTAGGAAAACTTTGTAGTATAAATATGCTTGCTTCTGTATGGACTGCACAGATGTATAACCCTAGTTTCCTGTAAAAGTCAGGCTAAAATGAAAGATGTTGCAATAGGAATGACAACTTGAAGAACCAAATTTTTTAGGACAAACCTGAGGTTGATTGATCTCTTTGAATACCTTGGCTTATTAATATGAAGAAAATAAAAAATACGTTGAGGAAACAAGAACGATCCAGAGGAGGGAAATAAATGGGGGACATAATCATTATTGGGAATTCACCTGGATTTCATACTTAGTCTCATTAATTCCTCCCCTCACCACCCCTGAATTTGTTATTTGATGTTACAGGGAGGACAGGACATTGTAAGAACTCATATATGAAAATCCTTGACACAATCAATTAAAAATAACTGAAAGTAAATTTGGTTGTTTTGTGACTAAGGCTGATTTTTGGGGTTTTGTAGTTATATCTCATTTTCCTAAAATAAGAGCATTTGTCTCTTACTTCTGGTGTGAATGACCCACAAAAGCCACGGAGATTAGTATAAATTATATGCAGAAGTACTGTAATGAGCCTTAAGAAACTTGATAGTGGAAAAAATATTTTGTTTATGTCGTTTCTTTTAAAAATAGTTCAATAAACCCTACATATGGATGATTTAAAGCCTGGTGTCCCTTGATTTGTTCAGCTTTATCTGTGAAAATACAAACATAATCATGCTATAGTACATTTGAAATAAGATGATGAAATGTTGCACTCACTGTATTTCTGCCAGAGTTTGAGACTGAAATTACTTATATTATGAAATAGTGCAATTGCTGGAATCAACTTTAATATATCTTATAGTAGCTAAGCATTATCTTCCTGTCTTTTTGTGTGTAACACATGCAACACTGGCAGCACTCTGCTATAGTTTTATATTCTGTATGTATACTTAATTTTTTGTTATCTTATGCAAGAGTTATGATTGTTTATATTCTTAATTATAGACATAAATGGAACTCGGAATATAAATACGCTGATAGCATTTTGCAGCTATTGTTCATGTATTGGCTTTTATATTAGTGTTGTCTAACTTCAAAGTATTAACCTGCAGTGAAGAAAACTCTTCAGGGTGACGGAAAAATTTGCCTAAAAATCATTAATCTAAGGAATTCTTTGGACTCTAAAGATGAATCCCTTAATGTCTTGAGTTAATTATGCACTCAGATGCTTTAATGTTATGCTAATAAGGTAGCAACTGCTGCACTTGGTGTTTCTTAATGTGATACCAGTAATCTGTTTGTATCCTGTGTTACAACATAGCTGATCATGGAATTTGGGTCAATATTTTATTAGCATTTCCCATTGTAAGTATCTATGATTCTGTATATGTATACATTATTATCTATTATAACTTGAACGCAAAGTGTTATTTTAGGATGACAGTTGTTACAAAAGGTCTCTGCATGAGGACAATAACTCTGCTTTGTGCTGTGTTTCCTGTTGTCAACTTTTACATTCCTGCAGCTATGGGAGGCTGTCCAATGATCAGAGTTTTCTGAAGCTGAGCTTAACAGGCCAACCCAGTGTGTTACGCTAGATCTCAGTGCCAGCTGGGTGGAGGCAGGGTGCTCTCCAGGCCTTTGTGGGACCACTTTTTTAACATCTAACTGCCACTGAAGCTGGATATTTCTTGAACTTCCTGAAGAGAATTGATGGGGTGAATTCCACCAATGCAGAAGGTGAGTGGTTGGCTGCTGCCCGATCCAGGTGTTACATCAGGAAAGCTCTCTGGTACTCCTTTTATGTTAGTGCCACGGAGGGTAATCAGCTGAAGGTTCCACATGTGCTAATCCCAGGGAACACTGCACAGCAAAATCAGTGCTACGGTGTTAAGACTGAAGGTGGTCAACTCCATGTACTTGGACTGTTTTTTAGTTGTACTTAGACCAACGGAAAATGATTTTGTTGGTCTCTGATCAGTCACTCATCTGTAGTGCTTTACAGAGGCAGGGTGCATTTTTATGGAAGATGGTACTATGACTACCTTTCAGTCAAGAGAAAATAAACAGCAGTTATTTTTTGAAGTAAAATAACTGAGTTTCTTGTGAGAACACTGTCCACGTGAGATGCTGAACAGAAGCTGAGCTGTATGGATTGAGCTGTGCCAGAGGCTGATTTTTATTTGGTGAAAGTGGAGGTGTTAGAAAGGAGTAGACGGCAATAAAAACACTGGTGATGTGGCTCTCAGAGAAGCCGAAAGGAAGGGTTTTTTGCATTGATTTCTCTCTGGAAAGAAGTTTGGGAGTATGAGCAAAGAAGTTGCTACTGTATCCAAGCTTCAAGTAGAAATGTCTGAAATAAATACGCAGCTTCATTGTCATTTTCTCTTTTTAGCACAAACGGCGTGTAGAACTGAGGACAAGTGGTGGAAGTTTTCACGAGTATAGAAATGACAACCCTCACTCAAGAGCTGTAGGCTGTCCGTGAAGGAATTAGTGCAGTTCTTAGAAATTGTCCTCAGATGACTCAGAAATGACAGAGACTTTGTAGAGGCAACAAACTCCAAAAGTCTCATGGTTTGAAAACCAGGCTGTTGCGGTTGCGAGCAGTTGGGAAGATTGATGGAAGAGGTGACCGGCAGCTCCCAAGAGCAGATTTTCTACAAAATTTGGGCATTCTTGAAAGGAAGGGCTATGGGGGTTCACAAATCCCTTTAGGGGGGAAAAAGATTCTGCTTATTTGTGGAATCAGAGAATACAGGTAAGTGTTTAATTTTTACAAGACTTTTTCTGCATTGATACTATAGACATGTGGTATGGAGACTTTAGACGGTCCTTGCTCAAATATTGTCCAATGTGTTGGGAACCTGAGGTATTTCAGTTCTACATCAGTTAAGAAGATTTTTGGGTGATACTGGTGGTCAGTGGCATGAAAAGGTTTAAGTACTGCAAACCTATTCTGGATCAAGGATTTGCTATGGAATTAAGAAACAGCTTTTAAGTATGAAATAAACAAGGCACATCTAGTAAGAGCAAAAACAGGAGGGAAAGAAAACACTCCACTGGAATAGCTACAAGAAATCCAGAAAGTCATGTTTCTGAGGTACTGGTGTGGCAAAGGAAAACTTCAGGGTTACCCTTGCACTGACAAGGAGCCGAATGCTGTAAACTCAGCTGGCTGTGAGGGTGTCAGTCAGAGTTTCTGGGCTGTACAGTGCTTGGCACAGTATGTGTGTCTTCTCTGCCAGCATTGCACCAGATTTCTTAATTTTTCCCCCCCTCCCTTTAATTTTTCAATTTATTTGAAGGCAGCTGCAGGAAGCTGCAGTTGCTTGCTATGAATTCTGTTCTTTTTACAATACGAAAAAATGCTGCAGGTTTCCTTCAGACTAATTTTGAAGAAGCAGGGGAATGCTTTTTAAAACAAATAAAGGAGCAGAGATAAAATCTCAGGAGAAGCTGTTAATTTACATATTGGAGCTGTGAAAAAGAAGATTTATCACAAGAAGAAGAGTCATAAAGCAGAGTGGGAATAAAGATGTCCCCCCACTGGTCCAGAGTTGCCATCTCTCCGAGCTCTGGCAGAAGCTGATGTTAGTGCTTAGCAGAGGAGAACGGGTATTTCTACTCTGTAGTGCCTGATGCTGGCACTAAAGAGCTTTTTGTGCTGGAAGACTGGGGACAGCTAAAGGCAAAGCTTGGAAGCACAGGCAGCACACTGACAATTTTTAGGGTCTCAGCTTTTGAGAGGTCATGAAACCTGGGCTACTCAGTGTGTAACACTGCCAGTAATATCCACAGGAGCTCTGGTACTGGCTCTTGTTTAACTAATCAAATCTATTAGAAAAGGTAACAAAATTGAAATTGTGTAATCATTCCCAAAGAGAGGTGGTGATTGTAAAGGGTGAAGCTGTTCAGTACTGGAGAACACTGGTTTTCGAAAGCTGGATAGTTTTCAGCAACTAGGACAATGAAAAGCTAATTCCTGGGATTTTTTTTGCATGGTTCTTAGCAATAGCTGTAAAAAAAAGGGGAAAAAATATTGATTCTTGCTTATGTGATTATGGATTTTTTTCTAGAAATTCATTGCAAAGTTGAAACAAATGAGTTGTGGATAATTGTTTATCAGCAAAGGTTTTCCTACTTTAGATAGAATGCTCTCACATTCTAAGAGGAATTTTAACTGTTAGGTTTCTTCTGAATCTGAAGTAGGAATAGATTACAGCTCCCTAAAAATGTCTTATTAATAGCAAATCATTAAAGCACTGCAACGAGCATTAGAAAATTTCAACTGCTGTGGAATAAACTACAGCCAGAAGTTGTGAGTATAACTCCTGTTATTCAGTATTTTGCAGGGACCCTTGGGATTAGCAGCAAAGGGGGGCCAGAATTTTCTGAATAATAGTTAGAATTTTTTTTTTCTTAGCCAGCAGCAAGAGTTTTCATTTATGCCAAGTTTCCAACAGCAGAAAGAAAAAGGATATACTTCTGGAATACCAGGAAGGGGTAACAGAACTTTTAACAACTCTGTAGGTCTCATTCTTAAGTTTCAAAACCAAACACAAACAAACCCCAGAAAAGTGTGGGAAAAGATTACTTCCATGGTAAAATATAGCTTGTGACAATCTGAAGTGATAGCTTTTGGGTTGTGCATGTGTATTTGAGAGATTATTGTCTGCACAGGTAAAGCGTGCTTTTTGGTTTGGTTTTGTTCTTTTTTTCCTTTTAAAGCCAGAAGGGATGCTGGAATGTGCTGAAACATTTGAGCAAGAACTAGTATGTGAACAAATAACCTGCAGTAAACCTCAGGTCGCCACTCAAGGTCAAACACGATGTGAGTTGTTCCAAAGGTATGCTGAGGAAGACATTCAGTGCAGGGAGCTCTGGGTGAGCCCAAGCCCCAGGGAAAGGGCCTGAGCAGCACAGGGGGCCCTTCACCTGTGACACAGCCGGGGACTGGACACTCGGGGGCATGGCGGGAGCCCACGGACCCCAGACCTTCCTGCCCTTGGGTTGTGAGAGGTAAAAGCCCTGGCACTGCTTTGTTTGGGTCCCTCCTCGGAGGCACCAGCTCCAGCTGTTATTTAGTTATTGCACGGTGATGAAATGATCTTCAGGAACAGGAGGTCTGGGGCTCTGCCATGGGACAGCTGGGGTTGAGCTGGCGGGGAAGTGTGGTGTGACCGAGTGTGGGATGTGCAGCTGGGAAGGGGCCTCACTCCCAGCTCCGGTGGTGTGAGAGGAAGTGCCGGACTGGCTCCTGGGTGGTCGGACAGGAACAGGGCAGCTTCCTTAAGGAGCACTAACCACCCTTGGATACAGAGTAAGAAGGGTGGATGTTGTTGCACTGATAAACCAAAGACTGAAGTTCTTCAGAGAACAGGAGTCTTTGGCAGTTCTGGAGGATCATTACACGATGGCAGAAATCAGAAATGTGCAGTGGTTAATGTTGCTCTTTGGTCCATTTGGTTTCACAACCCCTTGTGTAGTGAATGCAGACAGAATGGTAATTAAAGGGCTCGTGATTATTAATTATAATTTCATTATGAATTATAATTTCATTATTAATTATAATTAAAGGCGTAGTGATTGGCTTATGATGGCAGCATCCTAAGGTTTTCAGTGATGAAGTGTCATTTCCCTGGAAAGCTGTAGCTGGCAAGGTAAAGCCACTGCTTCCCATGGGGGGTGCTTGTTGTCAGGACAGGCTGGGTGTTACTCCAGGGTCTCCATTTGCCAATAATGACCTAGAGAAGAGAGCAAAGGTTTGCTTGTCCCAGGAGCAGGCACATGCTGTGAGCAGCGTTCTCCCAGGCTTTCTCCTGCAGTTTGTGTTGGTGCAGCTGCTGGCTGGAGGGGCACCAGATGGGCAAGATTTCACTCTGGCTGGCCCCAGAACTGAGGAAGTGGCTCTGGCAGCTGGGGCTGGAAGAAGTGGGAAAGCGATGTCCTTTCTGTCCAGGCAAAGGGAGCAGAGGCTGTTCCCAGCAGTGCTTGTTCCTGGCCACCTTGTGTCAGGCACTAGGGGTTAGGTGGGTATCACGGCTGGCTTTAGGCTGCATGAGAACTGGTACTGACAGTGCCTGTGGGGACACCTGACTGTCACCCCACATACATTATGTGCCATATTGTCCCATCAACTGTCCAAATTACATGGGTTGTTTTGTGTATATGGGCATTTCTAACCCCGACACAAGGGACTGTCTTGCTGTCATGAGGATGGGAAGACCTTAATTCCAGAGCTTTGTGCTACAAGCACCATCCTTTTCTCTTTTTACCATGAAATGTCTTTCCATTTGTAAGCAGTAAGAAAATAACCAAATGGTGAAAGTCAACTAGACAGCAAACTACTGACAGCACGGGATGTAACTGTCAATCTGTCACTTGTAGAAATGGAACAATAATTGTTGTTCCTCTTCAGAAATGCAGTTTATGCAGTCTATAAAGGCGTATTATTTAGTGCAGTGCTAGGAAAATTCTTTTTTCCTATCTGAAACCAATTTAATGTTAACTGATGAAACCATTAGAAGATACTGAGCCCAGTATGAATCCCTTTGGTGGAATACATGATGTGGAGGAGTGGCTTATCTCACAAAACGCCTGCCTCCATTTTGGAGGTAATGGGTTTTTTATTTTTTCGCTTTCTTAATAATAGAGGAAGAGAGAGGGATAGATCTGCTAGAATACTCTCCTTATCATCTTTGCAGACTATGGTCTCGTGGAGAGGAATAGCTGAGAGTTGAAAGGGGAAAAATCCTGACTATTGTGCTTTCCCTGAGATAAGGAGTATTTTAGAATCCCTTGTCTCATGCACGAAGCCTGGTAAAAGGGTTCCATATTAACATATGGAAGAGTTTTTGGGGAAAAACAGATCTTAGCCTCAGGAGTCTGCTTTTGACGCTTGGTTTGTCTGGGTGTTTTATATGTCTTTGAAAATGAATGTTAAAAGGGGGACTATGAGCCACACAAACTGAGATTGCTGCATTGACCTCAAGAGGTGAAAGCACAATTGAAAAGGTCTGTTTTAAATGTTTAAGGAATTAATAATTGCTGAAAAGTGCAGATACTAGAAGAACAAGCATCTTATATGCCGGGTACAGACAGATCTGGCACTCATGGGAGGCATTTGTGACAACAGTCTTCCAGTGGGTGACATTTATGTACATGATAAAGAGACAAGACCTCTTTATGTAAAATTTACAATGAACTTTCTAATGTCATCAGTTTTTTTAGGCTTACAAAATTGCCTCTCTTATAAAATTAACTCCTCATGTTCGGCCATCAGCCTTTGGGAGCTGTGGAGAACAGCCCCACAGGTGTGTGGCAGTGGGTGCACCGGGTGGCTGTGGAGCTGGGGGCCCACAGAGACACAGGACAGGATGCTGCTGACCGTGGGCACGTGGCAGTCAAAATGGCTCTGGGCAACAGCTGCTGCTGTTAGACTGATGGCGGCAAAATTGATGTTCAGCGTGGAGGAGACTGAGGTGAGACCTCATTGCAGTCTACAGCTTCCCCACGAGGGGAAGAGGAGGGGCAGACACTGATCCGTGGTGACAGTGACAGAACCCAAAGTTGTGTCAGGGAAGATACAGGCTGGATATCAGGAAAAGGTTCTTCACCCCGAGGGTAGTCAGACACTGGAATGGGCTCCTCAGGGCAGTGGTCACAGCAGCAGCCTGGCAGAATTCAAGGAGTGTTTGGACAACACTCTCAGGCACAGGGTGTGACTTGTGAGGATGGTGCTGTGCAGGGACAGGAGTTGGACTTGATCCTGTGAGTCCCTTCCAAATCAGGATATTCTATGGTTCTACAAAAGTGCATCATTACCCTTGTTTTTTCCTGAAACTGTATTTGAGAGTTGGGAAGACACTTTTTATTGATAAGGGACCAGCAAAGAATTACAAAATAGAGAAGAAATAGAGTCAAAATACTAAATGAGGGAGGAGGAAAAAGACATTGGACTAGAAACTGATGCTAAAACCAGTGTGAGGGAAGGGAGCAGAGAGTGCCAGACAGAGCACAGTGTGTTAGAGCAGAAAGTGTGAGTGGAGACCACAGGCTGCAGCAAGGCTTCTGTGTGTCTGGCTGCAGCCTCCTCTGAGCAGTGTCACTCATGTCACTTGGTCTCCCAACCTCTGTAAATTCCAAGTGTAGGCACTGACTGCTTGGATCCCTTGTTGGAGCAGGTGGCTTCTACATGATGGAGATCAAGAGAAAACAGTGTGTACTGACTTTAATTAAACTGGGAATTGCCTCTTGTGGTGAGAACCCTGGTGAGAGGTTTGTGGCATTGTTCACCCAGAATGCTTTCTCATTTTCAATGTATGAATTGATAATCGCTTTCCGTAGAAAGCCATAAGCATTGTGTCTCTTGAAAGCAACAAGATTCTTTCATCTCTCAAACCCTTTCAACAAATGAAACCCAGTAATAGCTAGAGCTGTCCAATCTGAATTAATTTGCTCAAGCGGAACTCTGTATGCTAGAATATTTTGTTGGATGGTAGATGGACAATGCTTTGAATTCAGCCATCACTTGGCATTTGTACCTTCATAAGTAAGTATTTTGTTTTAGGATATTGTAGGTGACACCTTTTTGGGGGTTTGAAGGATATGCTCTCTCTGTAGGATGCATGCTTTTGTCCAACATTTCTGTGTGGAAAAGGCAATATGTACAGGGAGGCTACATTTTGCTGAGCAACACTGTGAAAGGACAATTTCAGCTTGAGAAATCCAAGGAGGTGAATGGGTGGCTCTGGGGAAGTGGTGGCCCCCTGGGGGCTCTGGCCACATGGTTTGGCTGGCTGTGATCTTTCTGTACTTGCTTTATCCTGTTTAGTATGGCAGTAGTATATACAGGAGAAGGTTTGTAATGTGGATGTGTGCTCCCCCTGCTCTCACAAAACTCTGCCTTCTTGCTGAGCCTGCTGCGTCCCTGGTTTAAAGCAGAATAAGCTGCATTTTGCTAAGGAGTTCACTAAACCATTCAGATGCTGTCTTAGATCTGGCAGCCTGCAGTGCATCAGAGTATTTTGATAAGCATCATGTCTCCTTGGAAACTACTACTTAGCAGTAACTTGACGCCACATTTGGAGTGTTATGATTAATTTAAGCCTTGCTTCTGCAAAGACACATGGTATAGGCCTCCTCCTACAGAAGTGCAGAGTCTTGTTGAGCTTATCAGAACAGCTCGCGTGTTCCAAAGTGTCCCTGTGGGGTTTAGGAGTTCTTCTCTGAATCTCTTCAGGCTCTGCTTTAAGCTCGTTGGTTATAAATCTCACTTGTTATTCTTAGGTATATTTTTAGGAGTCTGTTGTCTAATTTGATATTTTAAAAACATTTCTAAAAAGTCTACATCCACAGTTATGAATAAATATAAAGCTCCTTCTGAGGCCATTAAATAGTATTCTAATTAGGCTGGCAAAATTGCTTTTGGCTTGTCTTTAAAGCCTTTAGTATCTTATTTCTATTAACAAAATGGTAATCAAGATTAAATTCTAAAATGTAACCAAAGTAGGTCATATTTTTATTAACTGGAGATAGATAATGAATGTGCCCTATATAAAGATTTGGATTAAATCTTCTGAGATGCTGAGGATAGTGTTTTAATTAAGGTAATCCTTATTGCATCTAGCCAACACTATTGCTGCTTAGGAATTTAAGATCTCAGTCATGCATATTAGTGCATTACCTCAAAGAATCTAATAGAGATTTAATACTTGTATTTGAAGTAGCAATCTGTTATAAATTAAAAGCCTTTGAATAATAAATTTAAATCATGTTATTCTTTGCAGAGTTTTATATAATTAAGGAACGCATTCAACACATTCATTAACATTTTGTAATTTCTATAGTGCTAAGAAGATGTGCTTGTTGTTGCTCTTAAACTTGTTGTTGTTTTCACTTAATTGTAATATGGAGAAGTCCAGCTATTGCAGCAGTGTTATATATATGTGCTAAGTGTCTCCCTAATCCCCCAGGTATTTGGAACACTTGGCATAAAGGATGGGACCATGTGTACTATCCCACTGAATGCTAGAGTGGGGTTTGCAAAATAATGCTTTAAAATTAAAATAATAATATAAATAATACATTAATATAGAATAAAAATAAAATAATACATTAAAATGCTTTTTTAAATTGACAGAAGGGTTACTGATTTGCACTGTAAGTTGCAGTGTTTGAAGATTTGGCCTGTGGTGCTGGCAAAAGGACTGTACTTGATGCAGTACATTGTGGTCTCCCAGTATAGATGTGTATGCAAAGGCAGTACTCGTCTGATTTCAGTGAGAATTAGCTTAGAAGTCTAGGCAATTTTTATGTATTAAATAACATAACTGGAGGCTTTTACGCTGCATACATTCTGAGCATCTTTTTTTCCACGAAGACATGACTGGTGCTGTGGTTCGCAGGCTGCCTTTCCGGCTGTGCTGTGCGTTAACCCGAGCAGAGCAGCCCAAGGCGGGGCGGGCCGGCGCTGTCTCACCCAGCGCTTCGCTCCCGCTGCGCGTGCCATGCCACGCCTAGCTGGAGCTTGACTAAGAGCTTTTGTAATACCTGCTCTGAGTTAGCAGAAATGCCAAGTTTTGAACTCGGCTTAGCCTGAGAAATACCGGTTGGAGTGTGCTGAGGTCCTGTCTGTCTCAGCACTTGCTCCCAGTAAGCAGCTGATGGGATGCTTGTAGAACAGGGGTAAGGAGTGGGCAGTATCTGCAGAAAGGCTCCTCCCTGGTCCATGCTGTTTTGGTTTTTTCACTTGTGCTGGCTTCTCCTGAGGAGACCATCTATCACTTAAAATAGGTGATGTACAGGGACTTTCTGGCCATGTTACCCACAGAGCCCCAGTCCCCACAGGGAGGGAAGAATGTGACAGCAAATCTGGCATCTTCTTCCATTAAAAACTCCCCCATGCTGACGTTACTACCATTGTGCTACATCTTTCCATTTCACATGGTGGGATGCACAGAAGAGTCAAAGCAGTTTTGGATGTGCTTAGTCAAATTCCTGTAGGGGTAGGGATTTCCTTACCTCTTTTAATTCTGCTCTTCCTCATGGGAGAAAACCACAGCGATATTCAAACTTTAATTTTTGGCATAAATGTAGCCCTGCTGCTCCTTTGGGAAGCATGCTGCACAATTCTCATCTCTTGGGCATTTATGGCCATCAGAAACAGTATCTTTCTTGCTCACAAATGAAAAGCAAATCAATGGGAAGATCACAAAGATTATCTTTATTAGCTTCCTCCCTGCATAAATCCACAACCATAAAACAATGCTCTGTAAATTAACATTGTTCTATAAATTAATGTAAAAGAATGTTCCTGTTAGGAGTTTCCTGTTATATGCAGTCAGGTAATATTAAATACTTTATTTATGTCAAAGTCACGGAGTATAACATATTCTTGCTCTCTCTGGATGACAACTACTAGAGTAGTCACAGATTAATATCTCTTTTTTGGGATGGGTAATTTTGCTATCCTTGGTCTGATGTTCTGTTTTGTGGTTTAGTGAGGAATATAAAGAGAAGCCAGGACTACGTAGTACAACAGGAGAAGCTTGTTTAGGTTCTTCCCTAACTGTTAATGTTCACTATTTGTTACAGATATTGTCCTTTAAATTGGTAATTGATATATAAACTTTACACTAATTTAAGCTGTTAGTTTTTGGTATCATTAGTTGGAAAATTACAACCTTTCCTATGTTTGTTATACTTTGGATTCTGGTTGCAGTGATTCTGCCTCTCTCCTCGATTTTAGCATTCCCTAGATTGATGCTGAAAATTACATGTTATTTTTTCCTCCTTCATAAAGCTGTGTCACAGAAGTAGAAAGACCTCAGCTATTGAGATCAAAGGTTACTCAACTTTGCTGGATAGCATGGCATAAAGTTCGGCCCTGATGAATGGTGCCAGGACTTGAAATAAGAGTAGCAAGTCGAAGAGCATGAGTCACTGTACTAGGTCTTCATGTCTGCAGAAAATTTGTGTGAACTGCTGGCTGAAAGCATTGACAATTTTCCATTAGTAATGAATTACAGTAGTAATTTCATTAATTTCTTCACCTCAGTCAGGATATGTTAGTGTAAGTTGCTTAACCAAGCATCAGAGGAGCCATTGCCATTAACCTTTAGTCCTTTGCTGTGTAACCAGGACCAGTTAAGAAGTAAATTAGCGTAGCATCCCTTTTTAAAAAAAATTACTTTAGATAAGCAGTGGACATAATTTTTGCCTGTTTTTAATTTAATAGCAGGTTTATGGTTTTATGCAAAACCATTCACATTACAGCTGACCCTCTGGGAACTGGGCTTTTTCGTCTGTGTAATTTGGTGTCTTTAATAATCTGCTGTCTGTTAAATCCAGCACAGGCTTGATTAATGAATTGTGATGAACCAATGCATTAATTTACAGGTTTGTTCTAATACCCTAAAAGGCTACATCAGTGCTTCCAGTTATTAATGTTAATAAACTTGAGAGAGAAAGCAATGTGAGGAGGGGTAAGGGAAGGTAGTATGTGGCAAGTTTTGTCTTTATTCAAGCATTTATTTCTGCAGCTACTTTTCTTACAAGAGAACTGCAAAAGCCCTTGACAACAGACAACATCAAATGGAGAACAGCTTAGCAGTGTTTGAAAAGACTGTAGAATTTGTGAAGCTGTCTGTATTCCATAGTCAAATCTTTTTTTCTGTGCTGAAAGTCCATATTCAACATAGGTTTTCATGCTGTTTTTCTAAATACTGTGTAATAATTTTGAAACCTGCTGCTGTTAAATCTGTGGCTGAAACACAATCTTGAATATGAATTTCTCTGAAAAGTCACTCCAGAAGCCTGGCAGGTGATAGGTAGATGTGCATATAAGGAGGCATATGCATGAGAATGGTGGGTATTTGACATTGACAAAATTTGCTATGATGAGCAACTCCTTTCTAAGATGATATTGAAGCTTTTAAGATTATCCTTTTGAAGACTTTAAATAAATCTGCAAGCTAAATTGCAAAATTTTATTCTATTTCATTTTTTAAAAAAATCCTTCATGTGCCTATTGCATGTAATGATTCCAAAGAGTAGAGTATATTCTGTTCAGTCTCAAAAGAGCTGGTACATTGAGAAAAGGGAATAGTAATTGAATTTATTTATTTTTTTATTGAGAAAGTAGGGTTTGGGAATGGGATAGTAATATGGTGTGAAGATTTTAGGGTGATGTAAAAAAAGTATGAAATTTTGTCTTTGATGCTGAGCCTTTAGATCTTGAAAACATCTTAAAACAGCATAGAAGTTTAAAGAAGGAGCTGTGTGTCCTCTCTCCTTGGATATTAGCTCACAGTACTGGAACTTAGACTTCTTCAAATTACAATTCAAGCCTTGCCTTGTTCTGATAAATATAATCTAAGAATTATTATTTTAGACATTGATGTATCCATCTTTCTGTCTATTAAAATATAGCATGACGTTTAAAGCCCATTTTAGCAATCATGCCTCAGGCATTGTCTTTCTAGTGGGGCATAGGAATTTTCACTTGTCCTTGAGATAAATGACACTGGTACAGAACTGGCATCTCTTAAGTCTTGCTTCAGCATCCATGGCACCAAAGTATTGCTGGAAACATTGGAATGAGACAGAGAAATAACAGAGTTTAGACTGAACAAAATAAATTCCCCGTTTCTGTTGCTTCTTTCACTTCCTTACTGGTAGGGAGAGAATAATTTCTGCTACATCTTGGCTATTTTAATAGGATTCAGAATGCATGATCACATTAGATACTGTACCTGAGGCAATCTGTGTTTAGACTGGTGATAATTACATGCAAAAGTCATTCAACAATGAAGCAATTAATGCTGATGAACTTTAATAAAGTCAGCTGTCAGCAATAGATATTGCTGGCAAGTTTCCTAATCCTATATTTATAATACTTTGAAATTCCCTTCTGTTCTATTCTATAATGCATTTCTGTTAAATGTGTTAAAAAAACACCAGAAAATATTGCCAGCAACATATTTATATATGGCACAAATATGAACAAAGAGGTCAGAAGTTAGCCTGCTTACCAGATTTACTGCAGTGATTGGTATTTACCAAAGAAGATGATAGACAGAACAAGGCAAATCCTCTAACTCTCAGCAGAGGAAAGGGAAAGCATTAGATAAGGAACACAGGGCTTACATTTCCCCTCATTGTTGATTAACAAGCATTAAATTATGCTTAATGTCAGATGTAGGCAGGTCATTGTAATGTGGTGTCAGTGTAAATTAGAAGATCAAGCCAGTTAGTGTCTGGGATTTGCAAAATTCTGGAATCTTTGTGTCTTGCTGCAGAGACATACTTTTGTTAATTTCTTATTTATCCTAATTGGTTATATGATCACATGAATTTTGTCATTGGAAAATTCCATTTTAAAGCCATTATTCTTTGGAACAGAAAGCAGAAAGTGACTCCCAAGCTTTTTTGCCTTTCCAGCACAGGCAACTATGAAGTTGCAAGGAGTGGCTGATGGAGGAATTAAGTGTTCTCCTCATTAAACTTTATTGAACATTACAAAGGCAATGCAAACCCCTGTGTGCCTTTTCCTGGGGATCAGTTGCTTTGGTGGGCTGCAGTTCAGGAACTACTACTCTGACATAAGGAAGATGGAAAATATGGAAAAACCTGGTACAGGGTACAGATGAGATCGCTAACACAAGGGTATGGAGCCTTCTGTGAAACGATATAAAAAGTCTAAATATGGGAGTAGTTATAAAATGGCAGAAATATAATTTGTCTCTCTCCTAACCCAGTGGAATTCATATAAATCATGTGCCATTGTAGAGCTGTTATGTGTTAGGTTTTAGGGCATGAGCTTGCTCTGGGTCTCCTGGATGAACTGTTCTAACAGGAGCACTGCAAAGTGTCAGTTTGGGCAAGGACTGTTTTTGTCAGAAGCTTTCTCGCCCTTTTTTAGGAATGCAGTGGGAACCAGCAGCGAGGTGTTCTTTCCCTTGTATGTTTTCTTATTAATATAAAGGCATTATGTCTAAGGCCACAGATGGCCAGAGGGAATATCCCTGTAGGTGTGTGTGTTCTCCTCCTTTCCCCTGTTGGCTGTGATGAGAGACCTGGCCTGGATGCACTGGTGGTCTAAGCCAATGTGACTCTTCTCACACTCTTCCTTTATCTGCCTGGAGCAAAAGCAGTGTTGGCAGTCCCACAGGGCAGTGAGCAGCTGTTAAATACAGGTTCAGTAGCTGAAACTACATAGTATTTTCTATTTTAGCTGTTGTACTATGTTAATCAGTAAAAAACACACACAGCTGAGGAAAATCTGTTTATGGTGGCTGAAAGTGTGTGGTGAGTGTTAAGGTTACAGATGATGGTTCATGTGCATAAACCTTTGGTTTCAGTTAGAAAAATTCTGGTGTTTGGGATGAGGTTAAGTTTCTGGGGTGAGGCTGGAGATGAATCACAGCTGGATTTTGGCTTTTGGCTTTAACATCTACAGTCTCTTTTCAGCAGCTGACAGAAAGATCATATTATACTAGATAAGCTGTACAAAATTCCTGCTGTTTTAACCTGAAATCATATGATAGGAAGGTTGAGAGTTGGAAATGGAAAATGTAATGGAAAATGTTTGTCCTGAAATGTTGGAGGCAACCTGCAGCAAAGCCCCAGCAGGAGACAGGTGAGAGACAGGAGAGGCTCACCTGGGTCTCTCTGACCATGGAAAATGTGTTTTGGCCTGTCTGGCTTTGGCTGCTTGAGTCCTTCAGGAGCAAAAGTAGAAGGGAGAGTGGAAACTGAGATAGGGACTCTGGGGGCAGTGGGGAGATGGGGGCCTTGGCACAGGGAGATGGAGTGGCACAGGCAGTGGGGACTCAGAGGAGAGGCAGTGGGGAAGAAAGAAGTTAATGATGTTAAAAAAAATGGGGTTGGAGGTTCACATCTTTCCCTGCTTGCACTGAAGCAGGTGACAGCAGCGTGGAGGGGCTTTTACTTGCTAGTTAGATCTGTAAAGTATTGAAACATCTGTTACACTGTGTAATGACTCCTGGAATTGCTCAGGCACTTATGGCATAAGGCAATGCTGCATAAACAAGCTTGTCTCTAAAGTCAAGTGTAGGACATTCCTGTGGTTTTCTTGCTTCTCCAGTCTTTGTTAGGAGCAATGGTCTTTTCCAGTGATTGGGTTGCTTATTCTACCCGTGGAGGAAGTTTGTACAGTGACATTTCTTTTTGTGTGACATCAGTACAAGAGAAAACACTCTTAAATAGGAGGAGGCTGGCAAGCATCCAGATTAGGATGCTAAGACCTGGATGGGTGGGAAGCTGTGAGGATATAAAGCCAGGGTAGGTCTCAGAGGGTTATGGGTGATGAATCTTGCTCTGCATGTCTCGAGTGTGGTACTGGGGTCTGTCCTGAGATCTGTCCTGTTTAACAGCCCTATCAGTGACCTGGGGAGGTGATGGACTGCACTCTCATCAAGTGTGCAGGTGTCACCAGCTGCAGCTGGGGGAGGGATCCAATCAATATACTCGAGGCCTGGGCTGTTCTTTAGGGAGAATTAGCCAGGCTGGAGAAGGGACCTGCCAGGGGTCTCATAAAATTCAATAGCATAAATGCAAAGTTGTGCCCTGGGGAAAGAAAAACCCCTGGGGTTCCCCTGGGATGGGCTGTCTGGGGACAGCTCTGTGGAAAAGTGCAGCAGAAATGAAGGTTGATAGCATCCTGGGCTCTCAGCAGGAGCAAAGCCAGGAAGTTGAGGAAAGTGATTATCTCCTTCTCAGGACTTGCTAGATCTTGTCTAGATATCCATCAGGTTTGTACCTCCAATACAGTAATGACATCCTTAAAGTAGATTTCAGTGAAGGGCCAGCAGCTTGGTCAGGGGATGGAGCCCTGAGAGGAGAGGCTGAGGGAAGGGGACTTGCTCAGCCAGGGGAGGGCATGGATGGATGGATTTGGTCCCCTACCAGCAGCCCGCTGGAGGCACTTTCCCCATCGTGGGTGGGAGATCTGGCAGTGCAGCCTCCACCCTCGGAGGTTTTCAAGAACCTGACAAAGCCCAGAGTCACCTGGTCTGGTCTCTTGGCTGACCCTGTCCTGAGCATAGGCTAGATAGGATGGACTCCCAGGCTCCCTTCCAATCTGAATTGTCTGACAACTCAGACAATTGCATATAAAAACGGTGAGGAAGTGGTGGGGGGAGGAAGTGGGAAGAAAAGAAGAGTTGATCAAAATATATTGCTCAAAAATTCAGTGGTAGACACCCTAATGTTGTGGGTCTTAAACACTTAGGTTTCTGTGGACTCCCTAGTCCAGAATCTGTTTGTTCAGTGCAGTCTGTTTAGATTAAATTTAACCATTTGCATTTGTTCTGGTTGGATAATTACTTGAAAATAATGCTGTGGGCTAATTTACCTTTTATGTGCTTGAATGACCCTGGAGATATTTGTAACTTCAGATGGGGCTCCTAAAAGTCTTTTTTCCTTTCCCTTTTTTTTTCCCCTTTTTGAGATTTTATTTTGTGATTTTATTTTTTAGAGATTGATTTTGCCCACTTATTTTTGAAAAATTGGTAGTCTTTGATGGGGTGTGTTATAAGTACTATGCAGGCACAGTGAAACAGACAACTTTCAAGAACAGTCTGAAAAATGCAGGGCCCCACTTTTTCATATGGGAAGAAGCAAGCAAAGCTGGAAAAGTGGTTGTAAAATTCAGCTGCTGGTGCCACCTGAGCGAAAGCAATTCCTTTTCTAGGTGCAAGAATGAGTCATGCATTGTGCTAGTTTGTGATTTAGGCAGATGTGCTTCATCTCTCACTTCCAGCCGGTACGGCAGTTCCTGCAGTCAGTTCCCACAGCTCAGTGGCAGCACACGAGCTGCTGGTGCTGTCCTAACCCACGGATGGCACAGCTCTGCCTGTAAAAATGAGGCAGGATTAGGAGAAGAAATGGCCTGTAGTGGCTCGGTTTGTCCTCATGAAGAGGTCATTGCGAGATATGTTGGTCCAAGGTGTCATGGTGAAGTGGCCTGAGCTCCTGAGCAGGCAGCCAGCACTGAGCAGTGGCTCCTGTACTTGACGCTCAGTGTGTCCAGACCGCTGTGCTTAGTGGATTACAAGGATGTAGAAGAGACTGTGCAGAGACCCCACGTGCAGGAGCCTGATGCTCCCATGCTTGGGGTTTAACACGAACCCCTCGAGGCTCTGCACAGCAGCTCCATCAGAGCCTGCAGAGCTCTGTCCCCAGGGCTCCCGAGGGGCCTTTGGATGACAGGTAAGTAGCAATTATTAATCGTAAGGGCTGAGATTATTCACACTGTTTGCTTTCCTCACATTCATTCCTCCCTTTCTTGTTCAAATAAAGTGACATTTAGTAGAAACTTACAGTGGAGCTTTTTATCCCCCTTTCACTGGTTTATTTGATTTCATTGATCTTTTTAACTCATAATCAAACTGATTTTTGTAACCAGAAACTGTCTGATCTTATCCCTTTTATTTTCCTGTGTACTGAAGGAACAGTTCAGTCTTGCAGAGCTCAACAGTCTTTGTTAGAGCCAAGTGTGGGCCGGGGCTGTGGAGCAGGCTGAGCTTTCCGCATGTCCTGGTGCGGGACAGGAGTGCGGAGCAGGGGGACCTGGCAGCTGCGCCGCCCCTGGGAGCCAGGGCGGAGATGGCCGCTGGCGGAGGTGACCCCGGCACCCCGGGGCTCCTCCCGGGCTCTTCGTTAAACGAGGGCTCGTTCCTAAAATCGGGATCCATATGCGACGCCTGATATCATACGCGCCCTTTTAAACCCAGCAAGGGCCGCGATCGGAGGAAGTTTTTGAGAGGAAATTTTTGTAGGATTGCCAGCTTGTCTGGTAAATCACCTGTCTGAAGATAACGGCATTTTAACGAGACGAACAGACATTTTTGACCATTCCCCGCTGGTTTTTCCCTCTCTGAGTGCCAGAAGGAGCCAGACGGTGTGGAAGCACACGGCGAAGGGAGCGGTACGTGTCTCGGGGAGCAGGACCCGGCGGGCCGGTGCGGGCGGTGTCGCGGCCGGGGCTGCCCGTTCGGCGGGCGGAGCGGCGGCAGCGCCTCCCCGGCTCCGCCAGGGGC
>VZSE01014839.1:2201927-2312599 GCA_013398275.1 Promerops cafer | reverse complement strand
TTTTACTTTCCTATTTTTTTTAAAATTTATTTTTTATTATTTTTAATTTTTATTTTTTTTTTAATATTTTTTTTTTCCCCCCGAGGCATGAGCGCGGTGATTTAAACTCTGGGTCCCGGCCCGCCGGTGCGCTGTGAAGGGCCGAGTGCCGCTCAGCCCCAGCGGTAATCAGAGAGGAACGTGTCCGCTGGGGATAACTCACGCGTCTCCCTTCCGTGAGGCGGGATCAGCGCGATTTTTATCTTGGCTGTATGCCAAAGACGGTGTCGTGGAGCCTGCTTATTCCTCTTCCCATGCTCTGGAGTTGTTGGCTTCTTTCTGCTTGGTTTCTGTAAAATAATGATTTGAAAATGCATTGTTTTAACATTGCATTTAATCTAAAATGCCCTAAAAATGTTTTTAGCAATGCTGCCATTCAAAAGGCTGATCTGGGATGGAGAATGCCTCGCTAGGCTTTCCGTCAATGCAGAAATATGTAAGGTAATATGGCACTGAGTGATGCAATCTTTGTTTTCCCAAGGCTAATATCTCACTTGTAATAGTTAATGAGTTTACACCAGAGATACAATAGATTGAAATAGGCAAGGCTTTACAGATTTCATTGGAATTTACGGAGAAAATCTGGTGTCAAGCAAAAACTCCATTTTGTGTTTTCTGAAAGTGAAGTCACGGTAATTAAAATGCTTTGATAAAATGTTTCACCTACATAATTGGTGTCCTCGGTCTGTTGCTCCTCGAGTTTTTTTTTTTTTTCTTTGGTTTTTGTTTTTGTTTTGGTTTAATTTAGTTTTGTTTTAATCTCCCAAACTTTTACAACAGCTGCAGTAGAAGGACCACAGTCACAGAGTTTTGGGAGAAAAGGAGATTGTTCTTCCTGCTTCTGTTTTACTTTTGGGTTTCAGGAGTTTGTCAGCAATCATGCTGAAAGCGTGTTTGTAACTGTAATAGTTGTGTGCTCTGTTGTCAAAAACCTTAAAAAACCTTTAAGTGAGTCTAATTAAAGCAGCCTTTGATAATGGCAATAATAAAAGATTGCTTTAATTTACACTGTAATGAAAGGATTGTGCCATTAAATGTTACTGGAAATAGTGGAACTGCTTTTCCAGACTAGGTAGAAATTGCATGCTGTGCTTTTATGATCTCAGTGAAGTCCTAGTGATTGTCCTTCCGGCCATCGGCCAGAACTTCAGAAATGAAGTAGTTCCTCCCTCTTCTGAGAGAGAGGTATCTGTAGTCCAGCTATCCTGTTTGGTGTTTCCAGTGTGTGTTTCTTCTCTAAACCTTGAACATCTGCCCCCAAAGCCTGTCATTTTAATGGAGCCTGGCAGGTTTTGTGGTATCTGAACATCAAGCTTTGGGCTGGAAACATTGTAAGTTTTTTTGGTTGGTTGATTTTTTTTTTTCTCCTTGGAGTTTCTTTTGCATTTGCATTTGTTTCTTGGTGTCTTGTCCTTAAAGCCAGGATAGTTCCAGAGACATGAAATGACAACTTCTTTTTTGGACCATGATTCTAGATACCAGTTGGATTGCCCTTCTCCAGTAAAGAGGTTGCCGGCCTGTGAGGAATGGTGTGGTGACATTGACAGACGTGTCAGCAGGACATATGGCTTTACACCACAGGTTAATCACCAGAGAGCCTCATGTCACTTCTCCACTTTTCTGCTGCAGGTTCTGGTTTCATTTTTATTGTGTTCTGAATTTTGTATTTATTTTCATGGGACCCTGGATGAAGCCTGAACTTTATGTTTTTGAGAGGAGAATCCAAAAAAGAAAAGTAACCAACTTAGCCCAGGTTATTTTCTAAGGTAAATTAGAACATTGAAGTTAAGTTCTATTTAATTTTCTGAAGTTTCAGTGTTGTAGTGAATGAGCAAATGAGGTTGCCAAAATACGACTAATTCACACATTGTAATAGTCTTTACATGATAAGCTGTTGGAAGGACTAGAACCATATACCTTTAAATATTGAGAAACAAGAATAAGATGAGACTCAGGAACCTTAGAGAAGAATATAAAATGCTGCTGCTGCAGCTGGAGCTCGTGCTGACTCTGTGTATTGTACAGAAAACACCATCATAACAATAATAAAAAGAAGATAAGCAACTGAACTGTGAATTCCAGGTTCATTTTTCAGTTCTACCTAACTCTTTGTAACTTTACAATGAAAGATTCAGAAATTGGAGCCAATTACCATAATATGTGGTGGTTTGGTGGGAGCATGTTCTACATCAGACAGTTAAAAGGTTTTATTGCTATTAGGAGCTTGTTAATGCCCTTGATAATGTCTCTAGTTGCTTTGTAATGTCTCTTGTTGAAGTATAGAATTCTTTTATCTTCTTATTACATTATGCAGAAACTTGAATTGAAACGATATTTGCAGGAACATTTAAAGTAGTGCATCAATCAGTTTCAAAGAAGAGAAAATGTTCTCAGAATAGGTTATAAAAGGATAACTGTCAGTTTTATTTTGGATGAACAAAGAAACCAACGTAAAAAGCACTTTATTGTAAAAGCACACTGTGCAATTCAATAAATATTCCATATAAATATAAAGGAAAAGAAAGTTCATAATTATCTGATGGCTTGAATATAATTTAAGTAATACTTCCAGAATACAGCAAGCAGTGAAGCTCCTTCTTCTTTCTTGTGTATTCTACCCCCAGATCGAGTCCTCGGTAGGAGATAGTTTAAATCGACTTGTTAATGATTTGAGTGGCTAAAATATGGTTATGATTTAACATTATCTTGCAGGGATGTAAACCTCCTCACAAACCACCTCGCTGCCTGAGAAAAATAGCAGTAGCACCTTCCCTCACTCTCCTTGTTTTTTGTTTGTTTGGTTGGTTTTCTTCCTCAAACGTGATTTCTCGTTGTTTGTTTTCCCTCTGTTATTTTTTACCTGCTTTAACACAAAGTTATTTGAGTATTTATACGTTTGGATTACAAACCTTCTATATGATTCAGCTAGAAAACACTTGCACGGGGTGTTATTATCCAGGAAAACAGTTGCAAATACTCTGCTCCCTGAACCAGTAGTAGCTTGCTAGACCACACAAAATATGGCATGTTGCAAATCTCATCTTGTAGCCTGTAAACCAGAAGCAGCTCTCTCCCCTTCCCCCTTTCTTTATCTTCTAAAAAAAGAAAAAAAAAAAAAAAAAGATACCAAAGACTGCACATAGAGAGTTGTAAATGCTCTGCTCACACGGCAAATGTTTCCCAAAGAAATTTGGATCCATTGCACTTGGATCCATTGTCTTTTCAGAATCCAGTGTTCACCCTGACTTCAACAGAATAGAGTATTTCTAGTTTAAGAAATGTATGTTTATTTCTGAAGAGTTTATTAAGGCAGAGAAGTAACTGACTGTGAATACACAGATTTCGGTTTGTTTATTTATTTCAGTCTATTTTGGTAACTTAATTTTATGCGCAAGGGATTTCTGACTTTTTTTGTTGGTCATTCTGAAAGGGTATGCAGCATGCACCTGCATTATTCAACTGTTTATTTTTTACTTCTGAAACTTTGAAAAGATAATTGATTTTTATTTAATAATCATACTGCAATAAACTCACCTTGTTCATGCCCCATTCTCAATTCTAAGCTTCAACCTAGGTAATTTTTTAAACTTGCAGGTGGTTTTTAAGATTGTAGGCTATTAAAAAAACTTCAGTGGGTTCTAGGAATTTACAACAGTGATTTCAATGAAGTCTGCTATAATTGATTAATCAATTCACAATATTCACAATGTATTTAAGATGAAATTTTATTTCCGTGACACTTTTTTCTACCTAGGACTTCCCTCCTTTAACATGTTTCCATGGCTGTGCAGCAGCTCTAAAGGCAGGGGTTCCCGGTGGCCTTTGTCCCCCCAGCACCTCCACCCTCTGCCCTTCTCTCTCTGGCACAGGTGTCCTTACCGTGCCCCAAAAAGAGTTTATTTCATACCACTTCAAGCAACTTCTGCAGGAGCACCTCCGTAAGTTACTGAGCTTTGAGAAAGCAGTAATTTACCGTGGGCAGGCTGCTGGGTTGCATGCACCTGTGTGCTCCGCCTGGGGAAATGAGGTTCCCATGGCAACTCCCCCACGCTGTGGCCGTGACACGCTGTGGCCGTGACACGCTGTACGGCTGGGGCTGGGGCTCGGCGTGAGGCCGGCCCTCCTTGGCCCTGCGCCGGGGGCTCCGTGCCGGTGGCATGGGCAGCCTGGTGTGCTGCCCCATCCCTGCCTCGCTCCCACACCGCTCTTCCCAATGGGCGGGCTCCTTCCCTTCAAACTTGGGAACGTCAGCCCTGGGTCAGAAACCCCAAACACTCAAGGTAAACAAACATCACGCTTCAAAAAAAATACTGCACAGAAATCACAGTGGAGCCCATGATCATCCTGGGATCTTAGCAGAAGGCACTGGTAAGATACCAGATAATCAGCTCTTTCTTTCATCGGGAAGGAATGTTTACTTGCCTTAAATTTATTTGGGTTTTAAATTCAGTTATTAACAAAGCAGCCTTTGCTGACCTGAGGTGAGAGCAGGGGAACAGCAGTGCTTGCTCCAGGAACACACATCAGAAACCTGACTTGAGTAAGACATTGAAGCTAGGCAGTAGGAGCAGTTTGCACTTTATCTGTTCCAAAATGTGGGTTACTGTGCCAAGTGTGATGACGATGGCTCTCGTTTTCCAGGAGTTCCTAGTAACTAGACCTGATGCCGTTTCAGAGCAGGACTTTGGTTTGGGAGGTGGCCAAGCTCTGCTTTCACCTAAAAGGTGCAAAAGAGGTAAAAACACAGGGCATCCTTGGGGAGATGGGGGTCAAGGCTTTCTAATCCAGTATGGGTTAAACATGAGAGACCTGTGGCATATAAGGAATTAAACAAACATATGTAAAATTGTTGCTAGTTGAGCTGGAAAGCCTCTTGTAACATGTAATACTTTAAATAGCTCTGAAGATAGAAGGAATCTGGCTTTCCTAGATAGAAGCACTTTTGGAAGAGGATTAGAAGATGTTATGAATAGATGTGACAAAGGCTACGACAAGACAGACTTTTGCATGAAGCACAGAAAGCTGATTTATAGGAGGAAATGTAGTGACTTGGGTGACAATACTATGAACCATAAAGAACCTTAAAACTGATGGGTGTTACTTGTTTTATTATGGTATGACAAAAAAACAAAAAGAAGGCACTAGCAGCAGCACCCACAACACTCAGCTGAGAACAAGAGACATGAGAGACTCTTCCTTAGTTTACCACCTTCTAAATCAAAATGGAGGGGAGGCTTTAGAAGGGAAAAACCCACAGGCTGAGTAGCCTTTCGTGGTGTTTCTCCTGGCTGCTAATAGTGCTTCTACAGGTGTGACCCGACTTACAGAATGAAACCTCTGGCCCAGGTAGTGAGCATCACATCACTGTGACAGAACAGGGCTCAGTTCAGATTGCAGCAGAGGAGAAGTGATGTCTTGGCAGAAGAATTGAGTGGGAAGTGACAGCTCTTGCTGTAAAAAAAGCAGAGAGTGTCTAAGAGTTAAAATAGATTCTTCTCTGAAATGCCCATGTAGCTTCAATAGCTCCACAGGAGTTTTAGGATTACAAATGACAGCAAAATTTGTGCCATTCTGCATAATTGTATTCTCTACAAAGAAAGTTTCCTACATCTCCTAGCAAAGACGGTACTTTCATTAGAGGGAAAATAATTTCAAAATTACGTCTCTTTGTGCCAAGGATTAAAGAGATCTAACAAGGAGTTCTAAAAAAAAAAAAAAGAAGAAGCATTTACATTGAATCCTTTGGTTTTACAGGTAGAATGAAAAGAAAAGAAAATTTTAATTGGTGAAGAGAAAGGGAAACATCTTAGTTCCTGACTCGTCACTATGTTCATCCTCTCTTGTAGCTCCCACCATTTTCACTGACAGTATACAGAACTATATTTGTCTTTACCGAGGTTCAGCTCTGTTAAAAACAATCCAGTTCTATCTCACTGCTAGTGTAAGATTCCAGCCTTCCTTAACACGAGTCTCTGACAGACAAGGAGCCCAGAATGTCTTGGTTTGGCAACGGTTCAATTCTCCGTAATTTTGCTAATTTAAATGTAGTCACAGGCTGCACACTCAGGAAATGCCATCCCTTTTTGCCCCACCGCAGCCTAGAAACTCTCCGTGATCGCTGTGTTGTCATAGCTGGAGAGCACGAACCCTCTGTGCTCAGCTTGCAGTTCCGACTGCCATGTATGGACATTTCTAATTACTTTGGAGGCGCTCCATTTTGTACTGCATGCATAATTAGTTAGTTATTTACATTTTATTTCGGCGTTTTTTTTCTAGCCGGTACACTAATGAAATCCCGGCGTGACATCAGAACCTTCCTGTTGAAGTGGGTCTTCCCTTCAGGGATCAGCCACCCTTTTAAATTAATGAGCCGCTTACAGAAACAGCTTCATGATTTTATGTGCAGTGTTTGCAAGGAAATTTATAAATGGTCTGACTCCTTTCAGATCCCAAATCTGTTGAAATTAAAAGAAAATCTCCCACTAGTATTGCATGCTTTGGGTCATCTCTAATGTGGATTTTTTTTTTCTCATATATTTACCATAACTCAGTTAGGGAAAAGGGTCCTCTGTCTTTCACGCAGAGGAGCAGATGTATGGGTGGGAAGGAAAAAATGGATGTAAGGAAGCTGATTAGCACTGGAGCCCCCAAAAGTATAAAATGGCCTGTAGGTAAGAATTAGTAACATCATATTATTTAGAAACTTGTTTTTCATTTAAAGACTTTATTTGAAGAATATAGGAAATACAATTAGTTTCCACAAAAGTGAGCTGCTTTTTGAGGTTTTGTTTTCATGAAGAAATTGAGACTGTTTATCTTTCGTTGCTTTTCTTTTAAGTTCAATTGAACAGAAAAAAGCAAACCAAAACAAAAAAAAACCCCTCCCGAACAAACCAAACCAACCCCCCAAAAAACCAAACCAAAAGAGAAAGGAAAAGGGTGTTGCTTAGCAACAGCCTCATTCAAATGGTCAGAAATTGGTGTATTTGCTGGAATTTGGGAGATATCTCACAGAGCTTGCCAGGTGCATGGGACAAGGAAAGAAAAGAATTAATGTCCAGAATGGAGAAGGGAACCACTACTTCCATCAGATTAAGCATGTGCACTTGGCTCAGTGTGGTTTGCAACACACTTCTGGTTGCCTGGGTTAGGCACATTTGCACGTCCTCATGGATAGTTTCTTTGTTATGCTTGTTAGTGTGTTTATTTTCCTTCATTCTTAAGTGTGCTCATCTTCTCCCTCCTCAGCCTGGTTTGCTCACTAAGCAAGCCTGTCTCGAAGGCAGCGCTCTCCCTCGGGTAGAGCGGGAGGACACAACAGATGATGGGTCTGCAGCAGCCACCTCTCCCTTACCCTTTCTTGCCTCTTCAAGGGTCCAACCCAGTGTGGGAAAAGAGCAAAACTGCCCAGTGAACACAGCTGCCTGTCCGGGTGGGGGGGAGTGTCTGGAGAGGAGTGGGGGAAAGGAGGGCTTAAGCGTGTTTATTCCTAAGTGAAGTCCTGCATCTGCCATTTTCTCTTTCTCCTGGGAGAGGCAACCCTTATGCTGGAGGCCTGGGAGAGCAACACGGTTGCTGAGTAGGAAGCCCACAAGGCACAGCAGAAGGCTGTATCCTGCTGTTTTGGCTGTGAGCTGCAGCCTTAGGTGGCTTTTTTGTCTCCACGTAATTCTGTCTGCTTTGTGCACTGGTAGGTGACCACGTTGCTTTTGGGCTGCCATGTGATCACTGTTTTGTGACTTGGATTTTTTTTCTTCAACCTTTTGTGTTCCCTCCCTTTCTTTCTATAGTGTTTGAGGGAGGAAAGAGAAGCGACTCAGTACAATTCCATGTACTCTTGATTTGCCATTCATCAGCCTGGAGAGGGATCTCCAGCCTCCACATATCCTTAGGTCAGGCAGGATGAAGAGAATGTGGCACTGGCATTTCAGATACCTGGACTTCAGGAAAGCAAACCTGAGGGTGTGTGCATTATTCTGCATCCCTGTTGAGAGCTAATTAGCCTTTTGCTTTCCCCAGTATTGCTAGGGATTTCTTTACTATTACTGTAAAAAGTATTTGTATGTCTGGTTGTGCTCTTTAGACCCCTGTAGCTGGAGCATGTTGACTTTGTGGCAGCCAGGTATTTCCACTCTTTGTACAATAGAGGGAAGGAACTGCAGGAAGGTGACTGAATCATCAGCTCTCTTTTGGAATTGACCATTGCTTTATTCCTGCCATTTCTGTTGCTTTTTGGGGATGGCTGCCTTTCCCACACAGCTCCAAGTAAGAAGATGTGCAAAAGAAAAGCTAGTAACTTTTCACTTGCACGAAATGAGGAAAGAGCTCTGAGAGGGAGAAAGTGACCAGACCTCACAGGCAGTTACAATTCTGTGGCTCATTCCCTTTGTAGGGGAAGAATCTCATTCCTATGTGGATTGACTTACCAACTCATTTGCAGAAAGAATTATAAAATGCAAATATTTATGAATCACTGTATATGTTGTAATCTTATTTCTAAAACAAACATTGCTTTGTACTGTGGCTCCTGTGTGTTGTGAGTTGAAAGATTTTCCAGCATTTATCCTATTTTGAGCAATATGCTGCAGGGAATAAATGCTTTTAGTCAGACTGGGATGCAGTGTCTCCTGGAGCATTTGTGCTCCTGGCAAGTTGTCATCTCCTTTCAACAAGTGTTAGTAAAAATATTCAAATTAGCATTAAAACTGGGTATTTCCTTATATTTAGCTTACATTTAGGCAGATGTTATAGCCAAACAGGTGATAGCATTCTTGTTAAATGTGACTTGTAAGGTCCGGCGGGGGTTTCTGTTTCCTTCCGTGTGGCCGCCGGGGCGGCTCTCCTGCGGCTGGGTGTGAGGGCAGGCCGTGGGAGGCACACAGGTCTGCTGGGTGCTCTTCTCCTGCGGCTGGGTGTGAGGGCAGGCCGTGGAGGCACACACGTCTGCTGGGTGCTCTTCTCCTGCGCATTAACATTCAATGTTAATATATATTCTCCTGCGGCTGGGTGTGAGGGCAGGCTATGGGAGGCATGCACGTCTGCTGGGTGCTCTTCTCCTGCGGCTGGGTGTGAGGGCAGGCCGTGGAGGCACACACGTCTGCTGTGCGCTGGGATGGCCTCAGGGACGGACAGCGGCGACGGCAAGGGGGAAAGGGCAAAGGGCCACGGGGACCGTGGAAGTTTAGGATTTTGGCTCCTGCGCAGTGAGCCCCCAGGACAGGAAGGGAGCGCTCTGTGTTTTTAGGAAGGCAGGGTCTTGCGGTCAGGATGGACGGGATCCCGGCTGAGCGGTGCTTGTGCCTGGGTGAGAGGGTACCTGGCTGGCTGGTGGTGGTGGCAGGGCAAGCCCCGTGCCTCCGCTGCTGCCCCTTGCAGCCCTCCCTGGCAAACCATCCTGCTGTGCAGCACTGGCAGGGACTCTCCTCTTCATCTCTTCTCTCCTCTTCTTGGGTGTAGTGGAAAACCTTCTGAGAAAAAGGTCAGTTGTACTGATTTTGAGACAAAGCAACTTGTGATCCAATATATTGGCAACTGGTAGGAAATAAGGCTGCTGCCATAAAATTACGCAATGGCTATCTCTTTGCACGATGAATTCTGGCGCCTTTTCTTGACTATATTTCTTCTTATAAGAGGCTAAATAAATATTGAGGCTAAATAAAAGAGTAGCCTGGCTGCAAGGAGCTGCTTTGTGTCAGGAGCAATTGGTAATATGGTTGTATACAAGTACTAATGGTTTGCATGAAGCCTGAGGACTTCAGGAACTGGGGTAGTCACAAAGATTAAGACCAGTCCTGATGGAGGGGTGCAATGTCCTTTATCAAAATACAACACAAAAATAGGAGAGAGTAAATAAAAAGGTATGGAGGAAGCAGATTCTTTCCTTGTGGAAAATATCTTGAGCATTAATCACTTCTTGTTACTAGATAGATGCAAACATGAGAAAGGAGATTATTTCCTTCCAAATTACACAGTGGTTTTTAAGTGAGATATTAATCCCTGTGCAGAACAGTAGGCGCTGGTGTCCAAGCTGAAAATTATTGTGCACTTCTTAATTTGTCTCTATTTATGATTAAGCTCATATAAATCAGGGTATAAGTGCATTATTAGAATGAAGTTATATAATAAGCATGTGCCTCTAATACTAATATGTTATATATGTCTGCTATATACAGCTGCATGACACAGTGTATTTATTAAAAATCTAGCACATTCCTGAAATTGCAGATTTTTACTCAACTGCTTGTGAGCCTGGGGGTATGCAACAGCTATTTATCATTGTACTCTGATGAAACTCTGATAAAAATGAAACTGCTGCAAAGACATGTGGACTTACAGTGGGAAACTAAAATTTCAGGTACTAATACACTTCTGCATCTCAAAAATTGACTTATGCCTTTGCTTATTTTCAAAGAGCTCCTTTATAAAATAGCAAAGAATATGTAGTCTCTATGCTCAGTAAGTCAGAGATAATAGAAGTAGAAAAAATTTTTAAAAGGCAAATTGAATATAATGTTACATATTTAGGATGCTTCTTAGCATGGTTTTGATTGCTCTCATGTTTCCCCAAGAAGTCAGACTACTCAAAGAATAAACAAAATAAAAGTTCAAATTACAAGATCCAGCCATGGTCAGAGATGATGATGAGAAGTAATAAGTTGGTGAGTCAGAGCTTTTCAACTCTTTTATTTATTTATTTATTTTTTCCTGTGACAGGTCATAAATACTTACTGGTTTTGGGAAAAAAGGTAAAAGTCTACTAAAATTTAGAATTTTAGCTGAAAGATTATGAAATGGACTGCAAAGACATGTTATTTGATTACATTTCTAACCATTTAGCTTTTGGGGAAAAGACTAAACACAATAAAATTGTCACTCTTTTGAGCAGTCTTACAGGAAATCAGAAGAAAGCAACTGTCTTCCCTCATTACAGTCATCAGGGTTTTTCTTGGAATACAGACAGTGCAACACGGAGTTTCTTTGTGAGTTATTGGAGGGAATAATCCACAGGCAAAACAACATACACATGCTTTCTGAATCAGGATGGCTGTTATGGCTTGCTGAGAGTGTGGTTTATTGTTAAATACTGTAGGACCCCTTCACTTTTACCAGGCCTGACAACTTCACAGGTGTGGGTATGAAGAAAGACCTAAAATTGGTCAGTTATGGAATACAGAAAATGGAGCAATTTTTGTGGCACAATCCAAAATCTTTTTCTTCAGCCATCATGTGGTTTTACTTTTTTTTTCCTTAAGCCAGACTCCTGAATGATGAGAGCTGGGTTTGTGCTTCATCATTTTGTCTCACAGGAGCAGGGAAGCCCAATGTGTTTTATTTCATGTTATTAGCTGGGCTATCACTTGGTAGCTTCATGATTGCAGGCCTCTTCCTCTTGCCTCATCATTTTCTGTCATAGGGGTAAAAGCATGGTGGTGATGAAGGAAGCAAGCAGGCATCAGGAAGGGATGTAAAGGCTGTAAATTCCAGTAGGATCTGTAAACATCTCTTGTTCCCTTTTGCAGATATCTCTATAATCCTACTGGCCCTTGGAGCCGATATGAGGAGGCAGTAAAATTTTAAATAGAATGGACAGTTGCAGTGTGGCAGTTGCAGCACGTTACTGCACATGCCTGCAGGAGTGACAGTGCTCCTCTCTGCACAGCTGTGTGAAGTGCCATGTATCCTCCTGCCTGGCAAGCTCCTATGTACCTGTGAGGAGTGCTGGAGTAGACTGAACCTTCTGCAAGGATTGAAGGTTTCCAAGAACTGCTGCAGTGATCCACGTGCTGCCAAAGGCACAGCTTGGACTGAGCTTCGTGTGGAAATGCATATTCCTAGCAAAAATGTCTAGAAAGAATTAAAGTCAAGATTGTAGTAATGAATGAAATGGGAGAGTCACCTCCTTTGTATGTTTGAGATGTGACTACATTGCAAAGCTGGAACCAGAAGCAGGTGAAGTCCTGTCAGCATTTGCCCTTATCACTCCACAGTTGCAATGTTTTGTAAGGGTTGCTGAGCTTCTATTCTGCATGTGAAAACCAAATGGCAAAAGTACAGATTATCCAAGCCTTCAGTAGGCTGTCAGTTTCTAAAAACGGCCCCAAATATTGGCTATGTTCAGGACAGCATCTCAGGAAGTGCCTGTTTTGAACTTGTCCATGACTGTGTTCAGGAACAGAGATGCTTCCACTGTGAAGGCAGTGCAGAGCTGTCACAAACGCAGCTATACAACAGTTTGTTCTTTTTACTTTTTTTTTTTTTTTTCAGCTTAAAATACTTTATACAGCTAAAGCTTTTCTGAATTTCCCAATTAGAACATCCACTGTGTATCTTTTCAGGACTTTGACTGCTTGGTATATTATGGTTTTAAAAGCTAATTTCCCTTGCAGAATGGGAATAATAGACTCAAAATTATTGCGCTGTGTAACTGAAATAAATTACAGTTCTTGGCCTGTGCTGTTATCTGTCCAGAGATGGACATAATGGGTCATGGTGGAAGAGAAATCTTAACCAATAACAGAGAAATACAAAGGTTCTGGTCCAGAGGAATGTGTCCATAAACAAATATTTCCTAATGGGTTTCATAAAACAATTGGTTCTGAACTGGTGAAGGGTAAAATTGAGCCTTTATGCTTAGTTTTCCTGGGAGTAACTTGTCACAGCAGTTAAGAATTGAAAGCTGTACGGTTTGTAAAGCCCCTCACTGGGATAAAACACCTGTTGTTTGCATTAGAGTGTAATTGTGCTGTATGTACCTGGATGTGTTGGCCTGTAGCACCATCAGCGAAAGGTGATGCTCTCTTGACTTTTGGGAAGTTACCAACCTTTGGACACAAAACTCAGGGATGGAAAAGTGTTTCAAGAGAAACAGCTCAACCTAGTCTTTGGTGACTACCTGTTGACTCAAAGCAAGAGAGTGGAAGGTCAATCCCTCTGACAGGGCTTCAGAAATAATACTTAAGGACAATATCAAAAAGTAGTACTGCTGTATTGTGTTTAGTGTGACAATTAAAAGATAAGTCGCTAAAGGATTGAGAAGCCAAGAAACATCAAATCAAAAAGGAAAGAATTGCTCCAGAAGAGCAACACACGATGAGCCGTGGTACAAAAGAGACAAGAATTAGTTTTAAACGAGCACCAAAAGCAAAAGCTGCCGTTCCAAAAGCATATTATTGAAACTGTTTGCTGGCAGCATACCATACAGTTTTGCAGCATTGTGTAAGCTTTTAAAGAGCAATGCTTTTACCTTGGATCATACTTTTTTATTGTATCCTCTGGTGCTAACCTCTTTTGCACTTGACTTTTGAAACTCCTTGCAAGTTTGAACTCCTCCTAGCTTCTCAAGTTAATCTTTTGTCTCTGAATTGCTGAAATGGGCATCCCAGCCAATGAAAATATTATTTAATTCTTCCCTATGTTTTCCATTATTCCCTAAAGAACACCAGAAGAAACTTTCATATTATCTTTGTATTTCTCTGTACTCAATAGGCTTTAGGAAAGAACTGGCTGTTGCAACCAACTCCCACTCTGTGGATGGATAAGCAGCATTTAGCTCATTTTTAAATTTTTGGATTCTATATCTTTCCTGCACTGGCTAGAGCATCTTCTGGGGGAGTTTATGGATTTTCTCCCATTAAACCAGTCCATAGCCTGCATATCTCTCTGTATCCTAACTGTCATTAATATCTAAGCAGCGCCCCTGCTCTAGAATGACATATTGTGTTTAATTTTCCTGGCTTCTTTCAAATAGAAATGCTATATTTGCACATAATGTGGAAACTTGGACTAAATTATTTAAGAGTTTGGGATCGGGCTGAAGAAGGAAGTAGGACACCGGTGTTTGAGGAAAAACCAAGTAATGATTTGGACCTTATAGTAAAAGTGTCTTCTTACCTGTAAGTAGACCATGACTGACAGAGGATGGAGTGGTATCCATCAGATTTGCAACGGATTTATGCTTAGATTATCAGAAGGGGAAAAAAGAAATATGTCTGAAAAAATTGTGACTGAGCATGACTAAAAAAATGAATCACTTTTGTGTAAGAGCTACCAGTCCCATTTAAGTATGGTTCTCTTCTGAAAAGCAGATGTCATCTTCTAACAGCTTTCTAACAGTTGACCAGAACATAATAACCATTCAATGTTAATATATATTATGCTCTGCTACTCAAATTTGATTTTTATTTCTTTTTTTCTGAATGATGCAAAATCTACCAGTCATAATTCAGTGGGCTATTTTGTCAGAGGCTTGGAGGAGAGTTATTCCCCATGCTAGTGCACCACTAACACAATTTTCTTTCAAAAAATGCTTTTAGAAAGTGCCAGAGATTTGAGTCTTAATTTTGTAAATGCCATTTCAGTCACATTTGTGCTTTTCCTAGTGTCATTCAGGAGCTCTTTTGTGCTAGTTGTTGAGCATTCCATACCTGTGGTTACAGATTGAAGGATTTTGGTGTTTGAGTTCTCTACATATTCTTCTTCTTTTTTTTTTTTTTTTTTAGTGGTCAAAGGCAAATGCATTCCTAGATCTAAAGAAGGAAGAAGAAAGGAGAAAGCCTGGGCCAGTGAGCAGCTGCAGTAACAGGAGACAAAAGGATGCTACAGCACTACATATTTTTTAGCTTCCAGATGGAAATGCAATTCCTAATGCAACAAGCATGGTGGTGTCCTGGTTTGGGTGAGCAACAGTCTTGCTGCGGTGGCCGGTGGGTGCCAGGGGTGGCTGTGCCACATCAGCCTTGGCCAGCAGCCACGGGCAGCCCTGCTCTCCTCCTCACCCAGGCTGTTACCTCAGCACCTGCATTGCCCCTGCTGTTTCTGCTTAAACGTGCTCAGGCAGGCAATAAAACTGGGACAGTGAGTGGAGCATTTGTGGTGGATACTGAATACATGAAGTGTTTCCTTGTGGGATGAGAGCCTGTGTGGCTGCAGGAACAGCACTTTGAAGAAGCAAAGTAAACTCATACTGAGATATCCCTTTCCATGTTGAAGTCATGTCATAAGTACAACTCCAAAGAAGCTTTTGATGGCCTGAGAAAAGGCAGACTAAGAAGGAAGACTAGCAGGGTTATAAACTACCAACAGTTGTAAATCTTGTTCTCGGTTTTGTTTCTTTTTTTCTGATCAGCACTACCCACATACTGTAATGTCTGGCAGACCTAATCTTTTAATGTAGCTGACCAATAGAAATAAGTGTCACTATAAGCCATTTAGATTGAAAGGAGAAAAAAAAAATCCCTTTTGTGTTAAAATAATTCTTCAAAGTACAATCTTAAGAATTATGTATAGCCTCAAGCAAGTCTCATTGCTTGATCAGACTCTGCAAAGAGTGGCTGGGGCAGTTTTCCTGGCCCAGAAATGGAAAAATGATGCTGTGAGTGCTCAGAGAGTCTATCTCCAGCAAAAGGAGGACATAATTCTCTCCATGCCACGAAGGCATGGCGTTTTCCTACCGCCATAAATACTTGTGCTTATTCTGAGGGTACAAATTCCTAAAGTTGGTGTTATCCCTTTCTTCCCCCTAAAGGATGAGGGGGACGTTTGGAGAAGCAGAGACTTCAGGTGTGACAGTACAGTCAGTTATGCTAGGAATACTGAGGATTGATTTTATGAAAGTTAATTCTTCTTCCTTTCAAGGACTGAAGGTTGTATACAAGGGCATGAGAATATATTGACTGGCTGGGAATGAATGTAGGGTTTAAGGAGTCTGAGCTGCTTTGTGACACATGTCATTTCTGGAAAAATGAGCCATCCAGAGAAACAGTTTGTCTGCCCTGATGTGCCAAGGAACTTTATGTATTGGCAACAGTGATGGAGTGAGAGTGCAGCAAGAGCTAAGCATTGTGAAAGACTTGAATTTTCATGAAGTACGTAAGTAAAAGACAGAGCTGTCTGAAACACAGACCACAGAAACTGTGCTAATTTAGTGAGTCTAAGCAGCATGCTCGAGTAGGTGCTGTACTGCAGGTGTACCAATAATCAAACCAAGAACAGTTAAAGCCCACTCAGTTACATAAATGACCATAAAGGAAGTTTAGGTGGCTTAGGAAGATACAGAGGAGTTTTTTTGTTGTTGTTTGGGGAGGGGGTTTCTTGGTTTGTTTTGTTTTTAATTTCTATTCCTTTTGTTTGGGTTTTTTTTGTAACTACTAATTTCCTAGCAAAAGATGTTTTCTGCTAGAAAAAACCCAGAATTTTAACAGCCTGAGGTCCTGTTTCTTAGAAAGGGTTTTTTGAAAGTAGTCTTTTTAGTTCTGTTATCCACAAGTTTGAGAACTATTTCCACCTGATGGTGGCTTGGGCTGCCTCCTTCTTAAGGTTGTAAATCTTGCCCATCTTCTCAGCACTTTTAACATATAAGGAAAAAGTGACTTGCACTGGTCTCTGCTTGCTCTGCAGACAGTTACCTTTGATATGCTTAGACTGTGTTTGATCTCATGTTCTGGAATGGGTCTTTCTTTGCTGTTCAGGAGTCAAACACCATATATTTATGCTCAGTCTCAGATTGGAAGGTGGCCAATGACTCTGTCTGTTTGGGCAGCTTTGAAAATATCTGCTTGCAAAGGAAGTTCTGCTGAGAGTTCTTCTTCTGACCTACAGACATAAGTCTGCTATTCTTGCCTTCCTTCTGGCAGCGTGGGGGGATGGAGGTGGGTGTAGCAGAATGGAAAGGTATGCATTCATTGAAGCAAAGAGTAGAGCACAGAGAAAGAGAATACTGCAGGAGTTAGAAAAAAAGGCTCAGGAAAAGCTTAAATATCAAACAAAAAAATACCAAATGCAGCAGTTATCATGGTCAGTGGTTTCCAGGGTTTTGGTTGGACTCCTGTCCTTTGTGCCTGCTAGTGCAGTTTTTTTTGCACCTGACTTAAACAATAAGGAATCTAATATCTGTTTTTTCTCTTTTTTTCTTCCCTGCTGAGCAAAGCCTTCTGCTTTTGATTCATGCTTTAATGTAAAACAGGCTAAAATAAAAAAAAAAAAAAAGAAGAAAAAAGATGGGTGCACATCCCCTCTGTACTGGTACTGTAGGACTGTTGAGATGTGGGAAATTTGTGAGCCACACAGATGAAAGCCTGGTATTAGAAATTTAATCCCTAAATGTTTCTCCTTAATTTCATACTAAACTATAAAACATCCATCTCCACTCAGGAAACAAAACATGCATGCAAACTTAGAATCTCAAAGTTAATGTTTTTGGCATTATTTTCCTAATACAGGAGCCAAGAGTCCTTTTATTAAAAATGCACAGTGGCTATGCTTCTTTATTTTTTGAAGAACAGCACACTACTTGACTGAATACAGAGGTAATCAAAATTCAGTCAAGTGGGATGACTCTGTGAGTTCTGACATCAAAGGGCAATGTGTTTGATTGATATCAGTCAGATGGCAATATTGTTTGAAGAAATGTAGTCAGAAGACTGGCAATTTAAAGGCTGTAAAAAGTTAGGGGAGATGCGAGTGCAGTGTTCCATACTGATTTCCAGTGTACAAGACTGTGTATTAGAGAATTGGAAGTAGCATGGCAATCTTGTCTCTCAGACACAGGCATCGTTTGAAAGGACAGAGAGGAAGAAAATCAAGCTCCTACTTTTCAGGCAAGACAGTCAGTGAGGCATTAAAGATACAGTAGTAAATAATTGTTTTGTCATTGTGTTCCTTGCTGCATGAGACCAGGGTTTACATTTTGCTTGAAATATATACAGCACATGATATAACGGGGCATTAATAAGCAATGAGCAACCTTTTTTTTTTTTTTGTCATATATTTATTTGTAGAACTGTATTGACTTTACTGTCTGCATACAGAGAACAACAACTCTGTTATGTCTTTCTGACAAATATCAAACATTAGCTGTACAGATACAGTTGTTTTTACTCTATTTCCCTGTCTTGTTTTTTTGTCTTTTTTCTTAATGTAAGTAATGGAACAATGTCCTTTTACAGTAAATGGTTCCTTTGCTGAATATGTCACACAGTCAGTACTCCCTGCAGGGTTAAAAACAATGCAGAAAGCTACCTACAGGTTAGAACATTGCCAGCAAAGCAAAGTGAAAAGGAATTATTACAATTACTAGAAAACATTTTCCACTGCTGGCAAAAGTACCAAAAATGCATCAAAATGATTATGAAAAATAAATTAGTTGCACAATAAAGCCTCATGATAAGGAATGGTCCAAATAGTCACAGACTATCAGAAGAACTCAATGTTGAGATAAAAGGGCTAAAGGCTACCAAATAAAAGCTTGATACCATTTGATGTATAAACGCCAAACTAGACATAAACAATAACTTGAATTACACTAGTCTTGGAAGAAGAAGCAAAAATATTATTGAAGAAATTAATATATGAAGGTTGTTCTTAGAATAAAGTAGTTCTTATTGCTAATAGAGATATGCCTAGAAATCCTGGCTTACAACATGGATCTCACTATGCCAGGTATTGCTCAAACATGAGGTAAAGCGGTGACCTAATTCCAAAACAAAATTCAGAATACAGGAGATAGGTGTAGTTGAGCCAGCATCAGTACAGTAGGGTCTCAGCATGGGTGGTTTCTTTCTTTTTTCTCTTTGAAGGTAGTAAATCAAAGCAGTTTTAAGGAAACTAGAGATATTTATGGGCTGCTACCACTGGAGCATGAGGAACAGTTAGAAGGAAGTAGTATATCTTTGGAAATGTAACAAGTGGAAGACAGGTTAAAAATACCTCCATTCCATATTTTTACTTATCAGCTTTCTCTGTAATTTTTGTTTTTTTGATTTGTATCATGAAAGGTGAGGTTTGGCTCACTGTTAAAGTGATGCTAATTTACAGAATCACCAAATCAAAATAGAGTGGTTGAGATGGGATGTCTGGAGCCCATCCAGTCCAGCCTCCTGCTCAGGACAGGGACAGCCACAGCAGGTTGCTCCAAACTGTAGCCAGCTGGGCTTTAAAGATCTCCGGAGACTCCACAACTTCTCTGGGCAACATCTTCCTATGTTTGATCATTCCCACTGTAAAAAAACCCACACCAACAAACCAATTTGTTTGTGATTAAGTGAAATTCACTGTATTTCAGCTTGTGCATGATGCTGCTCATCCTTCCACTGGGTGCTACTAAGAGTTTGGCTAGGTGGTTTTTGTTCCTTCCCATCGGGTATTTATAGGCACTGTCTTTGGGTCTAACTGTGTAAAACTAAAGAGTTTTGAAGGACAGTCGTCTTTATTTTCAGAGAATTTAGTTAATGTTGAAACCTGGAAAATCTCAGGAGTTTTGTTCCTGTTGCTGTCTTCTTCCTTGCCGTGGAAAGCTGCAAACCAAAGAGCGGTTTCTGTTTCTCTTCCTATGTAACTTTAACCCCTTTCCTCACCTGAGGTCTGCAGAGGGGGGCTGTTGTTATGAATTTCAGCATTTGCCACTGAGGACAGTGGCACTTGGGGAGCTCAGGCCTGACAGGGTTTGAGCCTGGACAGCAGAGGAGGGTCTGGATGCAGCCTGGTTGCTGCAGTGTTTCTGAAGCTGGCTGGAAGGGGCCTGGCCAGTGACTGGTGCTGGGTTTCTTTTGGATGGTGCTGCCACTTGGGGTGAGATTTGGCAGCATGGAGAGAGCAGGGCTGGCTGGAAGGGGCCTGGCCAGTGACTGGTGCTGGGTTTCTTTTGGATGGTGCTGCCACTTGGGGTGAGATTTGGCAGCATGGAGAGAGCAGGGCTGGCTGGAAGGGGCCTGGCCAGTGACTGGTGCTGGGTTTCTTTTGGATGGTGCTGCCACTTGGGGTGAGATTTGGCAGCATGGAGAGAGCAGGGTCCTTGGCAGAGCAGGAGCCAGCCGGGCACGGATGTTTGCAGCACCCCACAGCTGCTGGCTCACTCCAAGCACAAAATGGATGGGAACAACTCTCAGTAGCTCCTTGCTGCCCAGGCTGGGTGCTAATCCACTCCCACTGAGCAATTCGGGTCTGTACGCTCTGAGTACGCATCACTCTGCATAAAGGGCTCATTGCCCCAAAGCTGTCAGAGGAACAAAAATAACCACCATACACAATGAGTAACTTCTGAGGCACGTTAGGGCTCACACAGTATGCTGTTGCTGTTCAAGAAAAGAGAATCCTTCTTGGAGGTAACATTACCATTTCTAGCTCTTGCGTAGTAAGCTGTGCAATCTTGCCACTTGCGTAATTTAGGGATATTTCTTCATAAGTGAATGGAAATGCTAGCTTGGATTTTCAGCCAGGCAAAATGACTGGTGTTGCTGTGAAGAGATTTGTAGCATGTAAAACACAGGAACTGGTAACACTGTACATCTGATTAGTGTTCCATCTTCCACTTCCAATTAAGTGCTAGTAAACCTGTTAACCTAAAGTTTTCGTTGTCTCTTTCGTTTGTTTGTTTGTTTGTTTTTTAATCAAAAAAGAAAAAAGGAAAAGAAAAAGAGAAAAAGGCAAAAAAAAAGGAGTTTGGAAACTCCTTTGGATCTCTAAGCATAGTTTTGTTGCCAACAAGCTGGGGGATGTAGGCTGACATGCATCCTGTTTCTAATAGCACACACACTGTTTCTTTATTTAGAGCCTCTTTACCAGTATCAATTAAACCCCAGTTAAATCTGACACATCTTAACCTTGCGTTGGATCCAATTCATTGCTACAGCAGAACCCATATGGCACTGAGACAGTTGCAGGCATCAATTCATTGCTTATGTAGAGTTACTGGCTAAATGCCAAGCAGTAATCACTGCTTTTTGTTAATAGACATGTTTGCTTTTGCAGTCGTTTCTATACACAGTGCTCTAGATTAATTAGAACAAAATCTGTCATCCATCTAAGAAACAACCAGAACTCTTGGGATTTTTTTGCCTCAGATTTAAAGAGAAATGAGTTCTGGCTACCAAAGGTGGTGGTGGAGGAGAATTGTTTATTTTATATACTTTGTTTATTCTAGAATAACCTATTTTGTCTGTTCAACACAAAGGTATCTGCTATTTTCTTGCATTACTGGTGTTGCATTTTAAAGAAATTTTAACTTGTGATTATACAGTTTTGGCCTCCTGCACCCAGCTTGATGCCTGAATAATTGACATAGTTAGGTGAACTACTGGATATTGAAGTCTTCTGGTTAAATCATGAGCAATTTAAGATCAAATTACTTTATATCCAGATCTGTTCTGGTGAATACATATATGATGCCTTACGCTAAGCCTGAAATGCACTTGAGAATATTTTACCGTGCTGAAATAGGGTAACACTTTTAAGCTAATGCATTACATGACAGAAATATCATAAATTCTTTCACTAGAAATTCTTATATTGGTGCCTACCGTCATAAAAGTTGTTTAAGAAACCATTTTGGGGCACGTTGTTTAATCAATTGTGTAGTTTTTTATCTCCATAAGGATATATTTGTGGTGTTTTCTTTAGGTCAACTATTTTTGTTTGCATGAATTCACAGCAAATCATTTTGGTTACTCTGATTTGAAAGTAAAGCTTTCTGACACCCAGTTTTTCCATTCATAAATGTGTCACATAGGACCAGATTAAAAATCTACTGGGACTTTCCACTGGATTTATTAGGGATTGTGCTGTCTGCTGTCCTGAGTAAAGAACTCAGACTACTGATTGTCCAACTACTTGCTTGGCTGTTTCTTGCTAAGGGTTTGAAATGCCCCCATGCTGAAAGGAAGAGACCTAACTGTGTTCAGGAACTAAAGGCAATTCCAGATTTCATTAAAGTAGCAATGCTGTTTATAAACTTTGAGGTATTTCTGTTTATATAAGTGATTTAATGTGATTTATACCTTGGCAGAGGATCCCATTAACTAACTCCCTTACTTCTTCCTCAGTATTCAGATTCCCTTACTTCTTCCTCAGTATTCAGATTTATGCCCTATACATGTTACATAAGAAAATGTATGTATATACAGATCTGTCTATCTATCTGCCTATCTATCATAAATAATTTATCTTTGCATGAAGGGGCAGTAAAAACACCTCTATTTTATGAAAGTTATAATCTCTTTCAAAACTTTTTCCTAATGTTGAGTTAATGTTTTAGTATTCCAGTGCTGTTGGTCCATTGTTCGGAAGTACAGCTTTATCAGCAGAATGTGTGGCAGATGGTTTACATTTGCATTAGCCTTCTGGAAAAGGAATCAGCTCCCACCAACATAAGCTTCATCTTTTCTTTTCAAAATTTACAACAAATTCGTCAGAATGGCATTTTTAGAGGAAAAAACCCCAATCTGACTGTCTTTGAGTTTCCTTTTTGAAGAGAAAAAATGAGTCCTGTTCTAATGCCCTCATCTGCATATATATCTTCGGTCCCCTCCCCCAGTGTTTGTTAAAATGATTTAAGTATTTCATTATGCAAAATGACTTTTATAAAAAGACCTTCCTTTTTGCCCCACAGTCATTCTTAATTTCGTTTGTCACTTGTTATAGAGTGGAGTTATGTGAAGCTAGGATATATTATTTGTTCTAGTCTGTACTGGATAATTTATTACATTAAGAAACCAATAATTTTCAAATATAATCAGATTTAAGTTTTTAATAAGATTCATCCTCCCATTCACACTTGCTTAATTTAAGGATATTAAATCTGCTCAGGAATGAGCTGCCTCTCAAAGCCTCATGTGCCTATTAAAGGATTTTATTCCTGATGTGTTAATAGGATTTAATTACATTAGCCCTATAGTCCAGAGACACACCACAATTGTTAAACTTGATAAACCGGGCAAATACATGCTAAAAGAGTCATGGCCAGCTCCTCAAAAAGAAAAAAAAAGTTACAAGGTGTTAATATTTTAATATCTCTGCTATGTTGCTACAGGTTTGTATAATGCTGAAATTTTAAATATTGAATGTTTAACACATCGTTTCTCCCAAAAAATTAAAATCAAGGCCAATACAGAAATTAATAAGGCTTTCTATTGAGTGTTTGTATTTGTTTCTTATTTCTGATTCCAAGAGATTAATTTATATAAACTTTCAGCTTTTTTCTTCTTATGACATCCTCTTGTTGTGTACAGACAAAAACTGCAGCAAATCATTCTGGAAATTCAGCATGCTAAACACTGTCTTGATCTCTTGTTTCCTGTTGCTAATTAGGTTAATGGCACAGTGACAGAAACGGACAACAACGGCTTGGGACGTTTTGCAGGGATGTGGCTGGGGAGAGGCAGAGAAGGGAAAGCACCGAGTCCTGCAGTGTGCGGATGTCCCCAGGACCTGCCTTGGCAGCAGCGGCATGGGTCGGGAGGGCTGGCTGCTGCCACAGTGCCGAAAGCTCAGCGCACGGGAGGCAGCGCTGCTGAGGGCTGCGCGCGCGGACACGGAGGGACTGACGGGGTCTGCAGGGGGCCATGGGGAAGGAGAAGGAAATCAGCAATATGCCATCCGGTTGGACATTTTGCTTCCGAAATTAGATTGATGCGTGTTATGGCACATTTCCATTGGTGATCACGGACACTCAACATGTATTTCGAGGAGATTTAGGCCTCGAGTTTTTCTCTCACTTGCGCAGAGCTAGACTTCGGGCCTCTCAAAACGCGGGGTAGGCTGCGTTCGTTTGGAGGAGCTAAACATGTAAAGCAGGCTTTCATTTCAAAAACAAGGAACTTTCTGGCACTTTTCCTTGCCACGATAGCCCTGGAGATGTAAACTGGTATAAACAGTTTTTTTGGGTTGGGAGGGAAGCGGAAGCAGGGCTGTGCCTTGCCCGGCACGCGGTTGGTGTGGAAGCCCTACGGCCTTGTGCCGCTTTCTGCCCCGGCCTGCCCGCGCCTCCGCCCGAGCGGGGGCTGGAGAGACGGAGCTCTGCCCTGAGCGCGGCCAGCACAGGAGCAGGCTCCCCGCGACGGGCCCGCGGGAAGGGGCATCAGACAGTGAGCTTAGGCTCTGCACGTAAGAGAACTCCATTCTCACCAGTCTTGTGGCTCTAAGTAAAACAGGCTTTTTGAAAATCCTATTAGTCTGGGGACTCCAGCTTGTGATTGAAAACACCCAGACCAATTCCAAGGTGGGAGACGGATGAGCTGAGCCACAGCTGAGGTCAGCTCTTGTTAAGGCTTGGGCTAGGCTGCCTTTGGACCACCTACCCCTGACGTTGGAGCTGTTCCATGTAGGAACTGACTGTGGGGTGTGCATCCAAACCTGCAGGGAGGAACTGAGATGGGCTGTAACCCTTAGCTGCCAGACCTTGGTTTCCTGCAGAGAGTGCACACAAATAAGCATCTATAAGAGAGAGTCTAAATAACAGGCAAATAATTATGGTGGCCTTCCTATACTTATGGTGGGTTCTGCTTTTTTGTACACTTGTAATGCCTTGTCTGTGTCATTCCTAATTTATGAATAGCTTTTTTAAGACAGCATTATAGCTTTCACATTTATAGTTTGATAAACTCCTGAAAAAAATTTTCAGGCTTGGTATCTACTGTTTGAACAGGATTATTGATTGCTTTGTTTGTCTGCATTGGCATATATAAAAAGCTGTGTGTGTTCATTAAAGACAAAAGATACCTTGCTTAAAGATGAGTGCCTGTAAACATGCAGCTCATCACCATTTATACATATATTCCCTTTTCTTGCCTGCAATACTGTGCTAGATCTTTCCTAATTTAACTTGGGATTGATGGCTCTGTAGTGTTTTTTTCCAGTTAGGTGCCCATATTTCTTTTCACATGAATCTCCCAGGCATTTAAAGGGATATTAGCTGCCTTGTGTTGCCATTAGAAGCAGAAGCTGAAATGGTAGCTGCCAGCAGGGATTAGCTGAGTGTGCCTTTGTTGTATCAGATACCAGGAGCATGAACACAGCTGTCTGCCAGGTCTGGCAAGGTAGTCACCCTGCTCTGCTTCCCCACTGCTCCTGGGTTTTGTTGCTGGGTTTATAAATGATGAAAATTGAAATGACATAGGAATTATGTTCCTGTGAAAAGTACAGAGATTTTGAAATTCACCTTTGTTCCTCTTCCAAAGTTTCAGGACTCTTCTCTGAAGCAGGAAGGATGGTCACTTGGTGAGATTGCTGCTCCCAGGGGTTATGGGGCTTGTTCTGGGACATTGGGGCATGCCTTGTCAAATGCCAGAGAAATGCTCACGTGGAAAAAGGGTCTGAAATCACATCTCAGGCTGTAAGCAATGCCAAGGAACTAAAACATAAAAGTTTAATTGCAAAGGAACAACAGGAGACCTGACAGTAGGAGGATGCATTTCACAGGGACTCCCCAAGGAGAACTGATATACAGTTTGAAAAATAATAGCAGGGCTGAAAAAAATCAATGTTCTTGAGCAGATACAATGATAAAAATTAGGAGGAACTTTCAATAGAGACAAGGATTAGACTATTACATGAGCAGAAATAGGTCACGGTGCACACTGAAATATGGAAGAGGGATGAGTTTCAGAGCATTAAGTGCAAGGTCCTCTGGTGCAGGCATGATGGGAGGAGAGTGAAACCTTTGTGGGGACACTTGTGATGAGACATTACAGCCCCAAAGGAAAGATTCTTCTAGGCTGAGGCAGGTGGAAAAGATACAAGCCTCCTCACTCCCTCCAGACATGCGTCCCATCCTTGCAAAATGTAGCCTGGCTTGGGAAAAACCAGCAACCTGACATGCCCTGCTGGTAGAGTCTGTTGGCAAGCACTGCAGTCTTTAACACAGTTTTGAATTTACTCTGCACATCCTTTTTATATCCACTGACGCTTCTCCCTAATGCCTCGTATGTTGGTGGGGAGGAGTATCTATTTGCACTTGAGATGCTATTGTTATTCTCATGGTCTGTATCACTCACACTTTACCTCTCGTATTATACTCACAAGATCGTTTTACCTGTCTCTCATCCTTTCAGTGCTTCTTTTTAATTGGCTTGCCAGGCTCCTGCCTGCATGTCCTGCATGTCTGGCTCTTTCTACATCTCTTTGTTCAGGCTTCTAGTAGGGCCTTACTGAAGTACAGTAGGAAATTCACATTTCAACTGCTTTTCTCTACATCTCTCCTTGCCATTCCCTGCACCCATCCAGCCCGTCTGGCATGTTTTCTAGCTGATGTCCTCCTTCATGATGCATTCGTTTGTTTTTTCTTTTTCCCCGAATAACTTCAGCTGCTGTTTGGAATCCTTTCCACCCTTTTCTTCAAAAAAGGAACCATCTGGTGCTCTGTTTGGCATGTCTCCCACAGTATTTGGGTGAGAGCAGGCACAAGGGAAGCTCCCTGCATCCTGTGCCATTGGGTGCCAGGTCAAGGTCGAGCAGCAGTTGCTGCTTCTGCCTCTTCCTCACACCCTGTTTGTCACTGGCAAATCTCGGCTTCTCTTGCAGTTGCTCCTGAATTCTCATCCTACTCCTTTTCTTGCAGACTTAAATTGGGGCTGAGGAAAAGGTCACATTAATAACAAAAGTATTAATTTTTAGGCATCCAGAATAGTTCACTTCAGTGCTACCAGGCATCGTGTCGTCTTGCTTGTGTGGTTCATGAACTACATGCTAATTTTCTTTATATTTAATTACCGTCGAATGCCTCCTGTGCTTCAGGGTACAAGCCATCTTCTGAACTAATTAGGGCTTTTTCTCTGAACAGGCTATTCCCTGCAACTCTACAAAGGGTTTCTTGTGCTTTCCTTTGAAGCATGTGGTAACCGGCCTCTGCCAGCAGTAAATGGATTGCTGGACACTCTGCTCCCAAAGTTCCTCTGTTATTAAATCCACAAATTTACACAAAGCAAACTTAATAAATGTAGAGCGGGCTTGGATCAAATCTTTGGCACGCAGATGTAATGGAGTGCATATTGGGCAAGCTACTGTGCTTAAAAGAAAATAAATATATTTTATCTTAAGACAATTACACATTCTTTCATGATAAGAGTGCACCGTGTGTTAACTCCTTCTAGTCCAGGCTTTATCAGGCAAGTCTCCCTTGTCATTATGTAAAAGCTGTGCAGACATCAGAATTTCATCTTCTGTACTGCATGGTCAGTGATTAAATCAGTGCATGCTGCATACAAAAAGTGCTACAGCAATGTTAAATATTATTATTGATTATGCATATAGCAGTCAATACCAACATATTGTGTTTCGACTGCAAAAATGATCATCTTAATTAGCTAATGATTTTTTGTCTGATTTCTCAACAAAATGAGAAATGCGGTCGCTCTTTCTATCTGACTGTTCTCCCTCTCCCCTGTCCCTGTCACTTCTGAACCTGTTGGGCTCAGACAGTGTCAGTCTGGCTTGACTGAGGGTGGAGATTTCGAAGGTATCAAGTGCTTATGTGTTTAAATAGGGCATCTGGAAACCTTCCTGATACACCAGTGAGGGCAGCGCTGCGTTAAAGCAGATCAGGCACTAGAGCTGCCTGCAGGCACTCACCTTGGGAAGAGGTGTGTGCAGGAGGGAGGCTTCACTCCTGCTCTTACTCAACAATTTAGACGATTTTATCAAAATTTCAGCTTTTCATTTAAGAAGAGATGATGTGTCCTCTGCTCTCTCTTAAGTAGCTGAAATGCTGAGATCACGTGAAGAGCCAAGTCATGGTTACCACCTGCTTGAAAGCAAAACTTCATATTATTTTTCTTTCCTTTGTAGATCAGGTTATCCATTTCAATTAATGAACCAAACATGCTAGGCTGCTGTAGTCAGTCTTTCAGAAATAATAAGAGCCGTTTAATGTGCCAAACAGTTTGTGATGTAAATGACAAAAAGCTGCCTCCATGTGCAGGGCTCCTCTTCGGGACGGGTCATACCAGGCTTCCTCACACAGCAGTCACTTTCTACTAGGAACTACATCTCCAAAGCCTTTTTACAGACATAAAAGCATCTCATTTCCTGAAGTTGGGTCATGTCCAAGCATATGAGCTTCTTCAAGCATGAAATTCCACTTGACCCCATTAAGGTTTCCTTGGCATCAGATATGTACACCACAGAGTGGATAATGTTCATAACTCATTTCACATTACCCCCGGGTAGTGCCAGTGGAGAAATCCTGTCTAGTCTAATGCAATCAAAGCTGTGAATATGAGGAAATTGAAACATCTGGCCAGGGTCCTTGTGCCCCAGGAGGTGTGACATGAGAGATTCAGGTCAGAAAGAGGGGGGACAAAGGCATCTCTCTAGGGGTGCATGTGCTGCAGAGGACAGATGTCCCAGCAGTGTCACCAGCAGCACCAAGGGGTGCCTTGGTGTGCATGTCACCTCAGCTAATTTCTTATACTTACACTGAAGTTCAAAGGTACAACTACAGTTCATATAAACTTGTCTAAGCTAGCCCGAGAGTAGGGATCTGCACACAAACAGGGAGATGCTGTGGGCAGGCAGAACTTTTCTGGACTAGCTGCATGGATATTGGAGTCCACTCAAACACTCCAGTGCTGTGGAGGGCTGTGGCTCATCAACTGGGGTGGGTGCTGCATGCTGAGGTACCCAAGGGTAGGGGCTCATGCCACGAAGGCATGTTTAAATCCTTGCAGAAACTATTTTCATTACACTTGAAAATTTGTCATCTTTTTATTTAGTGTGCAAATTCTAAGCTTCATCTTGGCCCCTCAATTTTGCAGAGCTGGATATGAGGTTCTCCAGGCTGGTTTCTTACTAAAGGAACAGGTATTTTGCTGGAAGTCTCCAGGACACACTGCTCATGCCTGTCAGGGATGTTTCTGCCTTAGTGTTTTTGCCTGTGCTGAGAAATTCTCCTAATGCTCTTGTGGATTTTGTCCTTATGTTCATAAATATTTTTAGATTCTTTAATTAGATTTTCCCTATATAATATGTAGGATATTGCTCTTTCATTGCTTATTTTTAAAGGATGAGGCATTGTTCTTTGCCTGCAAGCACTGAAACCTAGAGCACTGCCATTTCCTTCTCCATAATTAGATACCCTTGCCAGAGTTTCAACTATTGTGATAGACACAGTTCCACCTGAAACTGCTGAAACTTACTGTATGCCTTGAAAAGGAGAGGAGAGAATGGTGATATCAGACTTCAGCTTTTAAAACCAGGACATTTTTTACTGGATATCTCCTGAAGTGATGCTTTAACAGGGATTGATGACTAGATATTTCTAGTCTTTACATTTTCTAGCTCAGTGGGTTTCAGTACAGAGGAGACCACAAACTTGTTCTTGCACAAGAGTGATGATGGACAGACTAGAAAAAAAATAGTTTGTAAAATTGTCCCTCATCCAAGTTTCAGGGAATAATACTTTTACCGTTATTGTTCAGCAGAAGTCACATTAGCTTGGCTGGATGTGATAGCTTAGCTGTATTGCCTTAATTAAAGCAGTTAAACTGTTTATTCACAAAGTGCCAGTGTGTCTAGGATATGTGTTTGGAAAGAATGAAAATCAGCTTTCCACAGAGGATGCTTTCTCTTTGAAGGATGTTTATAGCCTGGTCCCCAGGTATTCTTCCTTTCTGAACACATCCAATTTTTTCAGTTATCACTGGCCGTTCACCACGATGATTGATAACAGCACAAAAACAAATAGTTATTTAACCATTATAAAAAAAAAGCCTTTCAAAACAAGCCTTGAAGAATGGCTCACTTTGTACGAGTAGGATTTTGCTGGGCTGTCTGAATCAAAATTAACCTGCTTCCTTCTGTGTCAGGGAGGGTGTAATGGATGGCTCTCAGGGCTGGCAGGTTACTCCCGCCTGTCTGCCTGAAGTTACTCCTTCGAATGTGGGCCAAGTTGACACAACTTGAAATTTACCCTCAGGCAACGTTCAGGACCATATTTGATGATTTTTGGGCTCAGTCCTACTCTCTCTGGGCATATGTTCTCACAATAAAAATATGCTCCCCTTCCCTGACTTGACACTAATTGCTCAGCCAAGAAGTGAAGGATTCTGACACTGATTTAAGCATGTACTTGAAGCCATCATTCTTCAGCACAAAAACCAGAGGCAGGTAACATATACTTAGCTGCACTTCAGGTGCAGCAGTATGCTTTAAACACATACTGAGGTGCTGTCCTGAGGAAGGATACTTTCGGGGTCCACTCTGTGACCTGTCATTTCTTACCTAGAGCTCACTAGTCAAAAATGATGAGGCAACATGCAGGGATGCCCATGGCATCTACGACTTTTCCACAGCATCAGGAACAAGGAGAAGTCTATGGTCATCAGTGGGGCACTTTCTGGAATGAATAACATTCCCTTTTGTCCCCTCTGCATCTCCTGGGGGTTTTCTCTTGTTTCCCTTCTCCTTGTGTTAGCTAGCTGGAGCCTTGGGACCGCCACATAATGTCTGGAACCTTTTCTTCCGTGTTTTTATTTAAAGCCTCCAAAATTTACAAACAGAAAACTAACTCTGCATAGACACTTAGCCAGCCCCATGCTGCATGGTTACTAGCTGCACTACAAGGAGGAGTGAATGTGGGAGCCAATGCCTGGAGAAATGTTTTTTAAATATATTTAATTTTTTTTTTTAACTTTGGCTTTCATTCTTTGTTTTTAGACTGTCTGTGGTTTTTGACATGTACATTTGGCTGTCCTGAAATGCCTGTGACTCCTTGAATGCTCTATAGCAAAGATGTGTTTTTGTTTCTCACCACCTTAATCTTCAGCTCTGTCACCTTTCTCAGTGGGGAGGCTCTATTTTCTCTCGTGTGTTGAGGAGAAGTGTCAGCACCATATGTCCAAGAGGCAAATCTTTGGGGTCCTGCCTATAAGTACCTACCTTGTGATGACTTCTCAGCTATAACTAGTTACTTCAAATTACTAGGATGAAACCTGACTGCCTGTTTTTAACACATTAAGTGCTAACTGTGTTGACCCCATATTATTTGATCTCCTCTATCAGGACTAGCAAGTCAAATACCCTATAGAAGGCTAAGTATATGGCCCTTTTCACTGAAACTTGTATTTTTCTTGACAAATGTAACAGCTGCTTGAAAAGTTCTTATCCGTCAACCCACATTGTTTGACATCACACCACCTTTCATGACTTTTTTTTAGCTGCACTCTGTATCAAATACTTCATTATTTTCCTCTGGTTTCAAGTAGGGCTGAGAAGTCTGCAATTATCCAGATCATCTCATTTACCCCTGTCAAATATTGACACTAAATATTTAATATTAAGTATTGATAGTAATGGGTAAAGTGTTGAATGGATGACTGTACCAGATTCCTGGCCCTAATGCAGGCCTGGCAGGCTCTCAGTCCTCACTGCAGCATCCTGGCAAAGAGCTGAGGGCCTGAGCACCTGAAGGAGACACAGGTTGAAAGACCTACTGCAGTGTGTAACCCTCTGTGTCACTGTTAGCCATTCCAAGCGCATGCTCACTTTTCGTTTTGACAGTGCCTGAAAGCTATTTAGGAATCATAACAACTGCATCATCCCTCCCAGGTGAGCCCTTGGTTGTCTGTGGCGTTTCATGGTTTTAGGCACTTTTACTGAAGTCTGGAGCAGAAAGCAGATTCCCTTCTGATCAACGTCCCTGGGAGATAAATGTAGGGCTATTCATCAACACTGTTAGGAGACACCTCGCAAGTGAAGCAGCTGTAGTTGCATCTGTTTGGAAAGTGAAATCAGATCCCATAGGTACTGTGTGTGGATGAAAAATAGTCGAGAGTTTTGTTCTAAGGTTTCCTCCTTTTGTATTTCCCAGGACGTGTGTGTGAAGCATCCAGCATCACCAAACAGGTGCTCTTTGTATCCTTTCCATGTTCCTATTCATACATTTTTACTGTGATGGCTCTTTCAGGGGCTATCCTACTTGATACCTGAACAAATTAAGGCAGTCCTGAGTTGGAAGGTCTGCAATCACCAGGTTGACCTATATCAGCCAGTTGTATTACTTTAATTTCTTTGCACGACCTCTGCCTCTTGCATGACAGCCTTCTAGTATATGGATGTTTTGTAGTGGAAAGTTGCTGAATGAGGAAGAAAAAACTGGCCACTCACCTTGAATATGAATCATGAAGAGCTTTCTCAGAGCTGTTTCTTCTTAATTTCCTGTGGTCAGTCTGTTAGTGACATTGCTGGTGGAAAGCCAATATGATCTGTGTTGCTATTTCAAAACAAATGCCTCTTTATCTGGTAAGATTATGTGTTCTTTCAGCTTTCCAAGCAATTCCAACAGGAAATAAAAGAAAATCAAATGGCATTCTTCCCTTCTTTTTTTTTTTTTTTATTCATATTATTTTGCCCACTGTTGGAAGTAGAAATGCTTAAAAAAATACTTAACACATACAAAATAATAGTAGTAATAATATTATATGGGGATATCTTATCTGTAAATCAGTGGTGACACAGTAACCTGCAGTCCAAGCAAAAAACATGTTCAAATGGCTTTATTGAAAATCAATGTGCATTTGTAACTGAGGATTGTTTTTTAAATCCTTTGTTTTCATTGCTGGCTTTGCAGTGATGACACTTGCAGGGAATGCTACAGCTTTGTTTCCAAGAGTTAGTCTTAAATTGCTGGAGCAGGTAACTGAATTTCCTCCCTGTTTTCTTTTTCTGCCTGTCCCAACTGCCATCCACAGTAAAAGGAAGCTGGGTGGCAAATGCTTTTGCAGTTTACAGTATTGCCTATGGCACAGGCAAGTCAGCAAATGCAAGCAGGACATAATTCCCTGTGAATCCACAGAAGAGGACATAACATAAAGCAGGAGGGTGAGAAGGACCCTGGTGCTTGCCTGTGCTCCTCAGACACTTGTTCTATTGCCATGGATATAACACTCCTGACATTTTGGTGGTGGCAGATTTTCCAGCAACAGTGTAAGAAATGCGTGTACCTGGTGTTTTTTTCTCTGCACAAAAGAAAGAAACCACTTGTACCTCAGCCAGTCCAGGGAGTGTAGCTTAGACTGATGTCAAAGGCAGATTTCCACTAAAACACTGAGTTTGTGGTGGGGTAGCTGAGGTGTTGGTGCCTGAACTTTCCTCCATCCCTTGCAGAACCGGCAGCCTCCTGCAGAGGGGTGAGGCCCCAGCTGGTCTGGGGCACCGATGGGCTGAAGCTGCAATTGGCTCCAGGTGTGAAAAGAGCTTTTTAGGGGGTCCCTCAGCTAAGTGAGTCTGTAAAGGTCGCAGGCTATGCTTGGGGCTGCAGCTCTTCAAGCTGGTTTGTCCAAGAAAAAGTAGGTTGCTTATTTTTTTTTAAATTCAGTTTTATATTTGTGTATGTCAACTGTTTGTTGGAGAACTGTTTTTCAGCAATTTCTACTTCTGTCTGTGTTGGCTTCTGGCAACATTTTTAGTTTATGCAATCTGGTGGGTTTTCAAGGTTGTTTTTCCTCAATAGAGATCTCTCCTGCATTGTTATTCTACCCATGTGCATGCTATAAACTTAGGTGACCTTTTCAATGCACAGCTATCAGGTACATGTGGATCTCTGGAAATGCTAAATCACAAAACTGCTGTGATCAGGTCTGTGTGCTCTGCACAATCTCCAGTGACTAGGCCAAGCTAAGGTGCACTTTTAGACACTGAGTAATAGAAATTAGAGTAAAAAGTGTTCCATCTAGGGAGCGTGGTAATTGTCAAGAAAAAAGACTATTCTAACCTTTGTAAAAAATGCAAGAAGACTGTCCATCTTATGACTGAAGATTAAAACAGGGAATGCTGCTTTCATTTGACTTTTGCCTGATCATCTAAGCAGTTTCACATGTATGCCATATGCTTGCATTATTTATACTTTCACATTTCGTTATGTATATATTACTCCATCTGTGTTTTTTTCCTTTTAGTCTTTACCATTCTACATTAGGATTGTATATGAATAGAAATGTGTAAAATAAGTTAAAACACCTGTTTCACTACTTGAAGTGCAGCACGATGTATTTTTCAGACAGGAGTCCTAATTAATGTTTTTTCTGGTTTTCTTACAAGATACAAGATTATGGATTGGGCATAGAAATGCTATCTTAAGTTATGGCCTACTGACTTGTTAAAACAAGACTGAATTAAAAAGAAAAGTCTGCTATAGGCAAATCAACTTGTGTTATCCTTGGTTGCTTTATTTGAATAATTTTGCATATAAAGTGGTAGCATTCTGGGCATAGTAAAGGCTTTTTGTAGAGTTTCTGAGAATGGTAAAAACCATCACTTTTCACCTAGTATGTGAAGCAAATACTTTCTCAAAGCAGACTGTTGTTAATTATGTTCTGTGTGCAGCGTGTTGACTGAAAGTCCTATCACCTGTGCTGCTGTATCAAGAAAGGATTCTGTAAAATGCATCCTTTAGCTTCAGAAACCATTCTATCAGCAAAGACAATCTCTTTGAAAAGACAAGGGAATGAGAGAGAGAAAAAAACCAGATACTGCTTAATATGTGTGAATCCTAATCTAGCTGCTTACCAAATAACAGTTTTCCAAAAGGAAGAAGTTAGAAAAAGCTTTTGTGCTCTGCTGTTAGAGATGCCACAGCTCATTACCACCTCTTCTCAAAGAGAAGTGAGTTAAGGACAGCTGACTTGGATACCACAAGGTTGAGCATAGCACAGAAAACCAGGAAGAAGAAACCTAAAATACGGTGAATTTGACCTAAGAAGCTTTCCAGGGAATATACAAAATGACAGAAAAAATGTCACATAATATGTGTTTTTTTCAGTGTGGAGGGAGGGAAAATACATTGTTTCCTAATTAATATAATGGCATGAAACAGTGCTAAGAGTTCAGTTGAGCCTTCATAGCTGCTGCTTCACCAAACTATGAACCTTCTGGAAGTACCTTTGTGGCTAAAATATTGAGTCCCATCTGATAAATCACGAGGATTTTACATATATCTGTTCTACATGATGCTATTACTTGAGCTAGCTGTAAATGGGGTAGATAAAATACCAGAAATAGTTGAACTGCTAAAACGTGGCATATGTGGAGAGCTGCTTAATCCCACTGGGCAAACAAAATAATACTGCTGCTTTTATGCAAGTTAGCTGCTGTCTAGACATACCTGTAGCCTCCTAAATCTCTTAGTACTTTTGAAAGTTTTACCACTACACTCATCAGTCATTTTATATGCTTTAGAAAGCCATGAAATGGCTGTTTAATTATGCAAAGTGAAGGTATAATTAAATTTCACTGGAGCTGTGGGGATTTGAATATGATGAAATAAAATGGGTTTAGTTTTACAGGCTCAGTGTGCCACGGAGTAATCACAAAGCCTTCTGATTTTCTCTCTTTTTTCATATCTGTGTACCTCTGGGGGAAATACCACTGGAGGAAGGGAGAGTTTGGGCCCAGGCTGGCTCTCTGCCTTTATGCCAGGCAATATGGATGTACTCTTTAAAAAGTAAGATGCTGCCAAGCACAAGGCAAAGATGGTATTTGTTTTGCTCTAGAAAAGCTGCCAGTGCTGTTAATATGCACATCTGGAACTTCTTGAAACCTGGTAATAGGAGCAGTGCCAAAAGCCAAATGGAGAGTCTAAATAAGCAGCTCTGCGATACAACATTCAAATGTAGTAGCATGAAACTGGACACCAGAGCACAAGGACTGAGAATCCAATACTGACAAGGTGAGAGCTGCTAGCTCAGCTGCTCTGGATAATTGGGCTGCTTGCCTAAAAATGGATGTAAGAGATTGGCTTTTCCTTGATATGTGCAGCTTTAAATCTTCCTCCAGCCTTTTATCACGGAGCTGGCTGGTTGCTTCTGTGTACTGCTTACCATGTAGGATAACGTGGCAGAGATTTGGTTTCACTTTCCATTTTCTGATTTAAGACCCATTTTGGAGAGGACAAATTGAAGCCAAAATGTGTTTAAAAATTATTTGAGGTTGTTGCTTTCCAACCAATGGAGTGGAGACTGAGGAGGAAGAAATGGTTGAGAGAAAAGGAAAACGTGGTGGAAATGTTTCTCAGCATTTCTCATCCAGGTCAGGCTCTCCTGAGGGATGCTTAGTGATGGTGGGCTGGTACATGCTGGCTTTTCTCTGTCTTCAGTACAATGCTATAATCTTGAAAGATAGAGGAGGGGAGGTGCTTTGTACAGTTGTGGATCAGAGTCACAGCTCGAGATTCCTCTGTGATGTGGTTGTCTGCTATTGCAGCTATATACAGTGATATAAAATATGCACCTGGCATTACATAGGTGTTAAGGGCCAACTTATAGCTAATATCATGACTCTCATTTCTTACAGTGCTGTCTGATTGTACCTCTTGAGTCTGAATTTTTCAATGCAATGTCTGACTTGAGCTGGACTGCTTTTGTTTTCTCCAAAAAAAAGTTTGAATGTAATTCAGCCATTTCCAGAGTGTGCCTATATAGAAAATAGCTATTTTTTTTTCTGTTTCCATCTTTTGTGGGCTCTCTTTTTTGTGTTTTCCCTTTGGGATTAGTATAATTGTTTTTCTCCTAAAGTCTCTAAAGAATATGTCAAGAATTCAGTTTTATTTGGATGCAGTCACACAGCCCCCATAATTGCATAAGCAAATGTTTTGGAGATCTGCACTACAAATTACTGGTGGGTGGGGAGGAAGTGCACATGTCAGGAAATCCTTGCTGTCCTTGGCACCTCCTGTACCACTGCAAAGCCCTGAGGTGACATGCAGCAAGAAGTTTCCCTCTGGATTATCTGTCAGCTGAGGAGGAAAATGATATTCAGCAGTGATACCCTGCCTTTATTTCCTTGGTACTGCTTCCTGACATCACCTGTGGGCTTCTCGGGAAATGCACGTATTTTTCTCTATTCTCTCATAAAGCTACCTGAGCATTACTGTGTGGTGTTGGACCATACTCTGAGAGAGCTGGCTCCCGAAGTCTGAGGAAGTTTTGACCACCTTGTTAGGTCATAGCTGTGGTGTGTAAACCATCTACTGACTTGCCTAGTCTGAGCTATTTTCCTTTAGGAAAAGGAACAAGGCTCCCCAAGGATCGGTGAAATTGAAATGCAATTGCAGAGGAAAAAGATGCTTTTTGAGACAAATCAGCTGTTTCCCTACGTTCTTTTGAGGTAGATGACTGTGCCTCCTTGGGTTTCTCAATCTTTGTAGACTACAAAGTAAGGCAGAGGAAAGGCTGAAACAGAAGTGGTATGAAGTTACAAGCAAATCAAGTATTTTAAAAGATGTGCTCTATGTACTTGTGACACTCTTACCTAGACCTGAAATAATGTTGAGAAGGAGGGATAGTAACCATAGATATAAAAAAAAAAGAAACAAGGAAAACCCCAACAAGATTAAATAGTTCCTTTCAGAAGACACAGCTACTTACTTATTCTAGATCTTTTTGTCAATATTCTTGCAATGGGGGAAGGAGGAAATCCTAATGGTTCATTTGAATTAATATTTGATATATTAGTTGTGCTCCTCTCTTTAATGCTTAAACTTCTGCACACTTGCACACCTTCCTTTATAACTACCCTTGGTTTTTTTCCTTCTTTGTGAGAATATTCTGAATAACAGATAAATTGAACATTTTAAATGATTTGTCACTTTGCCAGTGTTGCATGGTTCCTTCACCTTTTCAAAAATGTGATCTTTTAAGATAACTTGAGGTAGCATATACAGTAAGTGGGTGATATTTTTCTGTCGTATGATTAAACTTTGAACAAAAATCTTTGGGGCTTGTGTATGCATAAGCTATAATTCCTGCAGGGAGCTTATGGCCAAGCTTGCAGATGACTACATAGATTTGTTTGCAGAAGTGCTGAATGGGTAGATAGCAAGACTTCCCACTTGGCTCTTGCTTGTCTGATTTTTTTTTCTTCCTTTCAAATATTATTTTTCTCTAGAATACAGAGCAGGCCCTTGTTAATGTTTTCATCTCTATTTGGGCAGGCTCTCCAAGGGTGACCTTATAAAAGAATCATCTTTCATTTCTATGAAAAGAGCCTGTCTACTAAGGAAATCAGTTGGCTTGCAGATTTATGATTATATGTAACTGAGATCTACAAGAAAATGAAAAAAAATTAAAAGTACAAGCTATTCAGACTTAAAACTGTAATAAAAATAGTTTGTCAGTAACAGGTGTTCTTTTCATGCTGCCAACTTTCTGTTTATTACACTGTTGTCCATCTGTGTAGGTCTGTTGCTCTTGGAGTTTCCCAGTAAAATGAACAGGATATTTTTCTCCCTTAAATCAGTATTCTGTTGAAATCTGCAGACCAGCATAGGTGAGGGAGTTGATCTTACCTTGTCCCTTTTCCCACAAGCATTGTTCCAGGGTCTGTGTTTTGCTTGCAGTGTGTGAGGGTTATGTTAAAACACGAGAAGGGGGACAGAGGGGTTGAGGTAGTGCTGGCTGTGGAGAGAGGTGAGAGGAGCTCTTTAGTACTGGAAGAGTGGGCCAGAGGGGAAAAGGACCAGAACATGTTTTTTGTTAGAAACGTCTGACAGGGAGGAAGCCAAAATAAGCAGTGAACAAGGCACCTCCCTTTTCTGAGTTCTGAAGAAGGAGGAAAAATTAGTGATAAGCTCTAGTACATGAGCTTTATAGTCTATGGGCTAGCATGTTCAGTGGCATGAAGGCACATCTTTATAAAGTCAGAGTGCATTTCTGGTTTGGTCTGTGGTGACCACTAAAGGCTTTATACTAATGCTGTTACTGGGGGCAGCTGCATTATAGTACTGCTTATGTGTTTATTCACTGCAGTGACAGTCACATTTCATGTAGCAGCTGCTGAAGCCATGAGTATTCAGCAGGGATGAAATGTGATAAAACTTCAAAGAGGTTTTCCTCTGCAGTATTAATTCTTTATATAGGAACAAATAGGTTTCTATTACTATTTTTAACTTTTCTCTTTAACATTATCAAAGAAATTAATTAGCTACTGGTTAGCAATGTCAAGTTCACTTTATAGCATTTGATTTTCTTATATGTGTATCTGTTCTAGATTTGTAAAACCTAAATTCAGGAAAGTCATTACTATGATAGAAACAGCCCACCTCATGTTATGAACACTTTGATTTTCTTAATTCCTCTTAGTGTAATGAGGACTTAGCCTCTGGGCACAGGGAGGAGAAAATCTAAGTGTAGTCTACAAATGATATAAGAAACTCTTGACATATGCAGAAAATGGTATCTGTTTTGGAAGGGTTATTGATTGCATCTGCTTTTTTAGCTAAGCTTTGATGGGGAAAGGGCAAACTCCATTGTGCAGGATACCAATGAGATTCTCAGGTTAGTGAGCAAATATGACCAGAATGTCTGTGGCTGAAGGGTCTTTATTCTGCTGTAATTTTTCAGTGTAGTTGTTTTTGTTGTGCTGGAAACTAGGTCAGACATATCTGGGTTGTGTGGGGATTTAGGGTTTGTGTGGGTTTTTTTGTTTGTTTGTTTTGGTTTTGTGGTTGCGTTTTATTGGTGGGGTTTTTTTGTTGCTTGTGAGTTTTTACTTTGGGGCTGGAAGTAGTAACTTGTATGGCTGTCACTGAAGGTTCTGGGTTTGGTTCCTGCTGGCAGCCATGCTCTAGTGAGCACCAGAGTAAAAATATGTCTTTGCCTGGGCTGCATTCAGCCTGGCTGGGGAGTTTGTAATGTGGTAGCCAGACATGTGCTTGCAGGGTCTTGTGGTGGCTGACTCCAGACAGACCTGCTCCCTGCCTGTGGCAAAGCTAATGGTGCAGTGGGCCAGCCTGCTTTTGGGAACTGACTCCAGAGTAGAGCATAGACAATTTGTCATCTCCTCTCCATCTGCATGAGGAGTTTGGCTACTGCCCAGCAAAGAATGACCCTTAGAGGAAAAGGTTGTTTGGCCCATTTCTGTTAATGATGTGTCACATACTTCACTTAAAACTGACAGTGTTCTCTCTTAACCTTGAAGGAAAGTGTCTAACTTCTGGTGAAGTACCAGTACTAGACTCTGTGGACAGTAAACACATGTTTCAAGGTAATAGATGCTGTATGTATAGCCAAATCCTGACATAAGTTGCTACTAAAGACATCTCAGGCTTTCTCATGGTTGAGTAATGGCAGCTCTGAGAAAATACCTTAGATCCAGGATTTGCTGCCCATGATAGAGAAAGCAGAATTGGTACTTGTGTTTTACATGCTGAAGGTCCATGAAAAGCATTGATGTTTTGTCTGCAGTGCATATACATAGGACACCAATAAAGTGACCAAAATGAACACTAATGTGCTGTCTCAAGAGGTTGCCCTTGCACTTCTCATTTTTTGTGAGCTATTACATAGCTGTTGTGATGGAAAACAAGCTGCTATATTTAACTGTATTTTTAATATATATCAGTAACTGACATATGTTTCATATGTTTCGCTCTAATTAACAGGTTTCCAAATTTATATTATCTAGCTTTCTGTGAGTGTTTATTTTTGTGCAGCACATGTAATGTTATATTCACAGAACCGGTCAGAAATTTTTCAACAAAACAAATGTCAGAAAGTTGCAATTTGTTGAAACTTTCTTAGGGAATGTGGAATTTTTAATGAAAAACTTTTTGCCTGAGAAGCTTTGACATGCCTTCAGTATGGGTTCTGATCTGAGGAAGAAAGAGACTGCTATGCTGGGTTGTAGGAAAGGAGCTGATATGGGATGTGCTCCTTTTGGCAGAGCAGGGAGTCGATCCTGGTCAATCTTCTCTCTCTGGCTCATTTACATCTCAAGAGGGTGTGCAGAAACATTAAGTCTCAAACAGATCCCATGTGGATCTAATCACAGGAAAACTTAAGCTTCTGCAAATAATAAAGCCCTTGGTAGAACTGTTTCTCTCTTTGTAGGACAGCTGACACTGAGTGCTGCACACAGAGCTCATGGGCAGTACTGGGCACTTGGAACCTGCCTCTGACTTCATGGGACAGTCCTGGCTCCTCCTTCAGCTCTGCCATGCTTTGGAAAACAGATCCAGCCTCCCCAGAGACCTGCTCCCTGCCAGGATGGTACAGGGATAATTCTGTATGAGAGGGCTTCCTCTGGGCCAGGAGTCAGGGGTGGAATAAACAATGCAGTCTTTTGACAGTCTCTTTGAAGGTATCTGGGGGAAAAGCCATGCCCCAACTCCTCCCTGCTCCTCCCTGCCTCAAACCTCATGCTCATTTAATTCCTTTTGAACATTGGATATCAAACATAAAATGCTGGACCTGGTTGTCCTCATTCACACTGGTCTCAAAGAACATAAATTCACAGGAGCTGGTGAGGAGTTTGCCAAGCCCATTTATCTGCCTAAAGGTTTATAGGATAAAGGGACACAAAAACCTCTTTCTTTGCTTTTCAGGTCATGATCTGTACAAGGCAGCTGCCTCTGCTGATTGCTGTCAGGTCCCAAGGAAGGGCTGCATTCAAGAAAGGGTGGGACAAACTCACAAGGATGTTTGTGAGCCAAAATGCAAGTCTCCATGAAATACAGCAATCTTGTACTTGCAGGGAGTTTGTGACAGAAATTATGTAATTTGCCTTGAGTACATTTTTTTGCCCTCTTTAATTCCTAGCAGAAATAGCTGACATTCTTTCCCTATAGAGAAATTTCTTAGAAATTCCAGGTTTATATCTCCTCTAACACCAGATGTTTCTGCATTGGGCTCCATTGGAGCCAGAACTTGATATGGCTGTGCTGCATGAGGTGTTCAGAAAGGTATTTGTTGCCTTCACTAGGTTATGGATGTGACATTGCTGCTTGTCATGCTTACTGAGCTTTCTTTTAGCACTGGAGCTGGTAGTTCTACTTTTCTGATACCCCAGGCACGTAAAATAACTTTGCTGTTTGGAACCCCATGTCTTAGCTGTGCTCTGGGCAGCTGCTCTCTCCTACACGATAGAGGTAAAGAAAGCATCAGCATCTCACTGCTGGCTCCCCTACTTGTTGCAGAAGTTTCAGTAAATCATTGCCATATTCACTGCCTGTGTAGCATTTGGCTTTTCTTTTAAACTGCGCTCTGTATCTTTGAAATGTGATGCCACGGTTTCCATCATTACCTTCCCTACACAGGGTCTGATTTTGAAACACACATTTTCACTATGGTGAAACCATCTGCTGCGTGTGGGGAATTAGCAGTACTAGGCATAATGTTTCTTTATACTATCTAGAAATGTGCCCAAATAGTGCAATATGATCGGGTATAATAAGATTTAAATGCCTGTTCAGCACATAGATCTGCAGGAAGGCCATTTTCACATCATCTTGCATTGCCTTACATTATGCTGTATTGAATTTCATTTCAGGTTTTGTTTGGTGGTGTCATACAGGACCTGCTGTTGTTATTACCTCAGATACATGTGTTTTTAATAATAGTGTTCTGAGATTCAGATATAGTTGAATTTACATGAGCTGAACCATGAATGTGTTATAAGCTGCCTTTTATTTACTGGATGGTAGAAGCATACATGTGGATAGCTACTGTAGAGTAGTAAATATGTTGTAAATTCACACTTAGCCTCCCAGGTGGAACCTGTTTGTGGAGCCATATCTAAGGGTGGTCAGGAGTTACAATAATATTATTGTTGTTCTTTTCATAAACCCATAGCATTTATAGGGTTCTGAGCAAGCTATATACTTATTTTCACAATTGATATTTATCTTTAAAGGCTTTTATTTTCCTCTTTGCTTTTATTTCAGGATGTCTCATATACAAACCTGGGTGCATTCTTTTCATATAGCATTGAATTACACCTTCATGGGCATTGTAGAAAATGTTTCCCCTGCCCCCCATAGCTGGTGGCAATTTTGTGCCTTTTCAAGCCTTAGGTCCCTTTAAAATAATAACTAATCCCTAGCCCATAATTATAATCTGTAATTTGCAGAAATTAAAACTGAGGCAGAGAGGTGAACTTGCTGCAGATGTAGTGATACAGCAGTAAAGCATGAATTAATCATTGCAAGCATCCTTGTAGAACCACTAGTGCAGAATCTTGTCAGTCATCTAAAGTGTGTGTGGCTTCCCAGCTCCCAATCCCTAAATTGCACCACTAATCTTCAGAGTGTCCCCTCAGTGTTTTTCTTGTGTCCCTGATGATGACTGTTCATCGAGAATGATGTATGCTATGCTATTAGTTATGTTTCCTTACTGTCAGAACATAACTACTGCTGATGGTGAAAGATGTGGGGACACCTTTTGCTCCCTCCCTCCTTCCTGTTTCTGCAAGCCTTTTGCAAATTATGGGTGTTGAAGAAGTCATGAGGAAAGGAAGATGAACGCATGACTGAAGAAAACTTGAGATGCTAGAAACCCGATAAGCTTCTGATGTCCTTTAGCTTCCTGGCAGGCTGTAAGGGACCAGAAATCTGTTTTTACTATTTCTAATTTTATGAAATGCTGTTGGCTGAGAAAAGGAATGCTGAGGCCAAAATATTGGTTGTGAAACACTTTATCTCTCCTTTTGTTCAGGCTGATACTGTCCAGAAAAAGCAAATGTTTCACATGGGTCCTTGGTGTTCTATACTGACATACAGAGAAATGTGACTCCATTCTCAGCACACCAGAGCAGGAGTTCTCTCACACATTTGCCATCAGAGATCTGGCTCTTTCCATACCAGAAGACGGATGTGCTCTCTAATAATTTAATAGTAATAATTATTATCTAATAATATAAATAGTAACATTTTATAATTGATTAAATTTTCAAATATAATCAATAATATAAAATAATAATCTAATAATCTAAAAATCTCCTTTGATTCTGACCCACTTCTATTCTGTGAAATTATGCTCACAAGAAAAATCAACCCAGGTTTTACTTACTTTTATAGCACCTCCCTGCCTCTACTGCAAAACACCCCAACTTCTAGCAGGAGTGGGATTTAGGCTGTGGTGTATTACAATTGTTGCAAATACTCATCTTGGCACCATGCCAAGTGCTTAGAACATGTCATCTCTACAAAGAGATGAAAGAAATACAAAAATCTAATTGGAATTGGTATTGTTGAGAGGAGTGGGAGGATTTAAGGCTAATGTCTAATAACTACAAGCTATGTTCATCTGCTGTTTGTGGAAGTGAAGTACTTGGAAAAAGCAAAATGGCTTCTGAAAGACCCTTCACAATAATGTATAGAATACAGGTTGAAAACATTTTTTTGTTCAGCAGAAAGGCTTGAATCTACTTGTTGTCTTTCATTTGAAATCAATGACAAAAACTGGGTTTGCTTGGTAGATTTCCCCAAAGGAGGAATACTGCCAGCTCTTGAAATGATAGATGTGTTTTTCTCGTCTCGTTCTCCAGACTTTTTAAATACATTTGGGTCTGCCTTGGACCTAAGCAGTGTGAAGCACTAAGCATTTCCAAGGGGTTTGTGACTTATGGGAGACGTTGGCTGGGCCACAGCATCATTCAGTCCTGCTTGTGTTGTGTCTCTTGTCTGTGTGCTGGTGTTACAGCTGGTGAGGGCACTCCAGATGCAGTGCTCTCTGCCAGGGATAGCTTTTTGGGAAGCCAGTGCTGTGCACTGGATCATGGTTTCAAGCCCATTTTGTGCAGGCTGCTGAAGGTACACCAAGATGCTTAGATGTTATCCCCCAGTGGCAGATTCAAATAAGTACCCAGGAGGCTTTTATGCTGTTCTACCCCTCTCACCAGATTTCCCTGCCCTGTAAATATCCTCCTCTTTTGCATCCCTCTGCTGCTTCTGCAGACCTGTGTCCTGGTGCCATGGGAAGAGTGGTACACAGCTTCTGACCATGCAGCACTTCCAAAGCTAAGTACCAGACTGTCTGGGAAGTGCTGAATTGTGCACACCCAACAATTCTGGGCACTTTGCTTTAATGTTTTATGACAAAGGATATGATTGAGTTACCTTAAGTTTTGTGGCTCTCAGCTATTTTCTTAGTGTTTTTTTTTTTTTTGTTTAATCAATTGCTCAGTCTGGTAAGGTGGTTGGCCACATACAGACCAACATAAATGGTAATGGTACCCTGACTGACCAGGGTGTAACCATGCAGGTTGAAAAAAGTTGCTGCCAAACCTATGGCTTTCACAGCATGCGCCAAGAGCCCTTTTACTCCTGCGGCATCCTAGAGCTAGAGGTAGGATGGACAAGATGTGAGGGAAAGAAGAGAGGCTACATAATGTCATCCTTGTCAAACAAGATGGAACACGTCTGTTTAGTCCTGGATACCCAGGATTACGTTTAGGACTCTTAAGAGAAGCAACCGCTGAAGTCAATCCCACTTTCGCCTCGAAAATGGACAGACTGTCTCTTGGTGACAAAGACCCTCTGACAGGCATCAGAGCAAGTGAAGCTTGCTGTGTCACATTTTGTGGAAAATAAGATTGGACTCGTTCTATCAATCTCCTTCTCTAAACCTCTTTCTTTTTTTTGTTCTGCTGCACACTCCAGAGGACGTGATGGTTATTGGATATATTTGTTTGCCGTGTCAGATGAGTGAAAAGTTTTACTCTGATGCTGTGGCTTGTTCTGAGCCCCTGGTAGTCGTGTTCAGCTGAGGCTCCCATCTGAGCCTGCGGGTGTGTGCGTGAGCACGTGCAGAAACTGCCTGTGCCTGCCAGGCACAGTGAGAGCTTGCTGTTACTGCTGTCTCATCTCCATGACAGGTTTATTTTCTTCTGCATGGTTGCAGTGACTCTTGCTCGTGTTCTGTCCTTATTGGTGTCACTAGCCTCTCCCTTTGAGTCTGATCTGTGCAGGGAGGAAAATAATCTTTGCTGATGCTGTTGGACTCCTTGGCTTTGTTTCCTTGCTGAATAGCAACTTGAATTTCTTGGCCTCTTGTCCAAGGTCCCACTGTGCTGCTCCATAGTATGCCAGGCTGTCTGGATTTGCAGCATTCCCTGCAGCCATCAGTGCCCAGTGCATAGGTGCCTTGCAACTTGCTCTGCTGCTCTTCCACTTCCTGCAGCTCATTGCGGGGCTTGCAAAGCCTCCAGGAGACTTACAAATTCAGGTTTCTATGCACCAAGTTTTTATGAGACAGTAAATAAACTTGCCATGAATTGCTGCTGTGTTCATGAGCATCCTCAGTGGCTTGTCTGATATCTTCCTTCTCCCTGGCATTGTGTGCAGAACCATTCTATCCAGAATGTTTAAAATCTCTTTCCAGAGTGGGTCCTTGGGAGTGGCAGGATGTGCACAGGTGAAACACACTTTTTGTATTGGTGAAATTTTCTGTCTGTGTGTCTGCTAGGGGAGTTTTCCCAAGGTTATCCCGGGATGATGGAGGGAGCTTGCTGTAAAAAATAAAATTGAGGCAATAATGATGGCTGGTTAACCAGAGTGTCTTACAGCCAGAGGCTTGTTCTTTTTTTTCCTTTTCTTTTTTCTTTTCTTTTTTTTTTTTCTTTTTTATTCTTACCAGAAGATAAGCATTCAGAAGCAGACCTAGTCCTGAGCCTATCTGCAAGATCTTAAAATGGAGCCAAAATCCTTTCTAAATAGGGCTCCCTGGCTTTCAGTTTGAAGAACATCTGAGCTCTGGGAGTCTGTCACAACCCACACCCAGGCTGGTTTCTGCAGTCTGGTATCAAAACTCACTGAAGCTTTTCTTTCTTAAAAACCTGCTTTTGGGATCCATCACAGCCACTTTTGGCCAAACTGAATATAACCTGGTGGTCTGACAGCAGCACAGCCAGCCACGGCAGAGGCTGGGGAGTGACCAGGTAACCAGTTTAAAGCACTACATTAAAATGAAACTGCCCAAGTAATATAAAAGAAAAGAGATTTGGCTCCTCACGTTCACTGACTCTCTGCAATAAACAAAACTCAAACCAGTTTTGCAGTGTGAAAACAGTCATTTAACTCTGTACCTAGTTAGTTAATGATTGCTAGTGCATTAAGTGAAGAATAAGTGGTAAAAATGATTCTACTGTATTAGTAAATATGCCCATACTGTCCTAGAAAAGCCTTTCTAAAAAATTTTTACCTTTATTTTGCTGTTCCCAGATCCTAGAATTTCCAATGAGATCCAGATAGTATTTTAGGTTGTATTTAAATTGACCTGCTTGGTATTCTTCTGCCACTAAACACAAGTTGTTCCCCAAAAGTGCTGCCTGCTCTTCCTGATATACCTAGGGTAGTGCCTGATGCTGCCAACAGTAAATAACAGCCCAGGTAATGGAATTGGTTCCTGCTCAGTGAAGAGATGTGAAGGAGTTAAAATTTCTTAAAAGTGGACTGTGGATGGAACTGAACTGTGCTGATGCTGAGCCTCTGAGATCTATTAGTTTTGACAACCTCAGTTATTCTGGTGCTTCTCATCATCTGTAAAGTTAACAAGGGCTGATAAGAGATGATGAGGCACCACATGGGTTTGTATTTCAGAACTCATAAATATCTCACAATACCGTTTTTCTTACAATCAGATACATTAATTTGTCGACTGTAGATGTTGCTGAATATTCACTTGGTGCAGAGGTTTAACAAAGGCGCTGCAAGCATAAACATTTTTAAATCAGCAGATAGAAGCCATGGGTTGTGCTTTGTGCTCAGCTGTTACGTGTTTCCAAATGCATGTTCTAATTTTACTGAAATTGTTGATTTCTTTGACCTGCTTTCTTCCCTGGAAGTATGATTCATAGGCAACCTTCTCCTCCAGCTGTATTTCTATCCCTTTTTGGTGTGACTTGGTAATTTCATACTAGAGAGTCAGATACCTGAGGGTGAACTTAATTTGAAATAAACCTTACTCTTGGAAGAACCATTTTTATGAGCGGATCAAACAATGTAGCATACAATTTTCTCAGGCTGCATGTCACCTGGAGATGCCTGCAACTCAAGTTAAGTAAATATGCTCTTTCAAGCAAAAAAATTCCATGAAATACAGTGTGGACAAACTCTCCAAAGTAGTAGTTATTCTTGCTCCTGCTATAATAAGATGAAGCACACAAATATCACTTGATTAACAGCTGCAGTATTAATTTCCCTTTTTGGTTGCTTGACTCACAGCAAGAATCGTGTCAATGCAGCAGAGAAGCAATTAAATTGATTTTAATCTTTGTCAGAGAAGATAACATGCCTTTTTCTCTTCTCATTTAAATAATTAAAGTTTCAGCAGGTATTATTTCTGGCTTTAAAGAAATTGGTATCTTAATGCAATAGAATCCTTGTAATTATACACTTAATGGATCTTAATAAGTTAATCATGGTTTTTCATTTAAAATGTTTTTTTTACTTATTAAAGTTTTATTTGCTTTGATGGTTATGCTTTTAAGAGGGTAGAAAATACTAAGAAAATAAAGTTCTAAAAAAAGCCTCACATCTTTTTTTCCATTTTCCTGCATGGCCTTTCAAATTCATTCTCAGTAGTTGGATTTCAAGACATGCTTTAAAAATTCTTATCCAGTGAAGCCTTCTGTTATGCTACAGTTAATTATTTTGTTGAAAAAGCTTCATGTAATGAGGACAAATAAATACTCTTTTATCTTCGTTGTAGTGCAAACTCCAATTCTGCAGGAGTATAGCAAATATTTCTTTGTCCTCTTTGATCCAAGCTGTTAGGCAGTATTTGGGGTCCTCCAGGTTATTCCCATTAGGCAGGAAAATGGCTGGTGGAGTCAGGTTTGCCTTTGATGTGATGCTCTGTTTACCTGGAGTGTGTGCACAGCCTTTCCCTGCACCCAGTAAGGAGACACTGTCCTGCCTGGCAGTCCCAAGCTTGCGTGCTCAGGCAGCACTTCACCCCACAGTCTTTCTCTTGGTAATGGCTTGACATTGCAAACTGCATTTATTTCTTTTGTTTTGACTTTTTCCCCACTCCCTTGAAGCAGGATTGCCACCAGTCTTATGTTATTTGTTCCTGGTTTTCTGGATGACAGAGTCTTAACCCTTCTTGCTGAGAAAAAAATCTGATCCAACAGCAAACCACTTTTCTCTGGAGCATCCACGAATGCTCCCTGCTCTGTAATGACACACTTCATATAGGAAAGGCTACAGTAAAAAGTTTGCCCACTTTTTAAGGGGGGCAGATGCCTCAGTCTAACTTGGGAGGGCTGTCCCTGGGATAACTTGATTCTTGGTCTGGGTTCTGGGACTCCCCTGGCCCTTCCAGGGGCTGTAGTGAGCCCTTGGAGCCATGAGTACCTTGTACTCACAGAGGGCAGGGACTCACTGATGCAGAGCCAACTTTTGCTTTGGAGTTGCAACCTGTATCTCTTGTGGTTCTTCCTGTGCTGGCAAGAGAGGGGAAAGGAAAAAATATCAAAGATTAACTGCTTTGCAAGGTTTAGTACAAAGGGCTCTAGAAATATTTGGAAAGCAAAGATGTTTCCATCTGGAAATCTTTACATTTTGAGAATAAAAATAATGCAAAATGACATAGTGACAGGTCATGTGAAGTTTCATTTAAAAAATAATGAATATACTTTGTATTCTATAAACAGAAATTGAAAACTTCGGTACCTACTGTATGAATTACTAGAAGTTAAGAAATCATTGAAACAGATGTTTTCTCATATAGTGGATTTGGTCTTGCTCTTTGAGAATTCCCATTTGCTTGGTGACTTCGGTAGAAAATATTTGTTTGTGAGTATTGTTGTTTATGTTCCTGAATTTGCATTGAAATCAGCTGCGCCCTAATTTTTTTTTTATAAGAACTTTTTTTTCCATGTATAAATTATGGTAGTGATGAGCAGCACCACACATAAGCAGCAGGGAGCATACCAGCATCTGATTTACATCCATGCTCAACAGCAGCTCTGTATTTCTCTTGTTTTTTTAACTGCATATTAAGGTTCTTGTTACAATTTTTTTCTTTGTCTAGAAAAATGCTTCATATTTGCTCTTTTCTTTGAATAGATATAAAATCTTCTCTTCTAAAATACCTTGTTAGGTGTGATTTGGAAACTGTATTAAAGTGGCAGATTTGCTTTTCCTCGGATTTCATCACAGGTGATGCAAAAAATTTTGGCAGGGGGCTAGACATAACAGATAGCAAAACTACATGAGAGATGCTTATGGGACTTGTGTGTATCCCTACATCCCAGAATGAAGTCATTAAAAAAAAAAAAAGGCATCAAAAGCAGAGAAAGTCACTTGTTTGCAGTCTCTCTCAGCCTGGTTCTAATTTCTCTGTGAGCAAAGGTACTGCAATGTGATTGCTGGACTCTCAGGGTTTTTATTGCTTTGCTTGGTAAAGGTCTTCACATATCTTTTGAGCTCTAGATATGGCTGTGTCAGAAGGTGTGTACACTTCAGGGAGACAAATATAGTTTCATAAAGCAAATATGCATAGAAAGACTGCTATTCCTTCATCTCCAGTTTATGAAAGGAAGAATTCCTCTCTTCTGTGCACAAATAACTTGTATGTGCAGGAGCCCGTTGCTCCATGGCTCGGGTGACACCTCTGTGTTCTGCATAGGTGAAAAAATGCTCATCATTGAACTTAAAATCTGTTTCATGGGGTCTAATACAATCAATTAACTTAGTCTTGTCTCATTTATATCATTGTGCCATATGGTGTGTGTGCAGGCAAAGATTTAGTCCAGGCGGAAATTTTATGGAAGAGAATTGCAAATGGGGAAGCAAGGGAGAAGCAGGGTGGTTAATCAACAGAGATGGGTTCTTGATAAATACATACTGTTTACCCTAAACAGGGAAAAGATACGTAACAGATGCTGAATTCTTCAGCACACTTGGCAGCGTGAGAGGCTTGATAGCAACAGCAGTATGAACAATATAAGTGATGTAGCATATAGGAAGGGATACTCTTTAACTAAGAACCAAGCTGGAAAAGATACTGCTTGTTGCTGTGCCTACCAAGTCACTACTGGGAGTGTTACAGGCAGCCTGCAGATAAAAGATAATACTGTCTGAATGGACTAACATTAGCAATTACTGCCTATATTGCTCTTTGTTTTTCCTCTTTCAAAAATCTCTGCTCAAAATGATTGCAACTGCTTCCTAGTATGTTTTTGTAGGGCAAATCTGCTCTGCTGTGTATTCTCAGTTGCATCCTAAGTTTTTGGTCAGATATATAGAGATATAAACCTTTATCTAAATGATTTTTGAGAGATTATTTTGAGAACAATCACTCTTGGCCATCCAGGTCTTTTAAATGTCAGCCAGTGAATATTGACCACTAGTAATACAGTGCACAGATGGTTTAAACAGTTTAGGCGAAGCCTTTGAACTCAGTTTTTTTTGGTGATGAACACAACTGAGAATGCTTTTGACTTTACTGATATATTACAAATTAGTAATTACTATACAAATAAGGATTTCCTTATTTGTATAGTTCTTGTCCTGATATATATTTTTGTTGTATTTGGTTTGGTACAACTAGGAGCTCATTTGGCAAAACCCCTTCACCCTTCATATTACTCATAAAAATATTATCATCATAAAAAGTCCATAGGAAATGCCTTTAATGACTCTCCTATTAAAAAATTTACTAATATTGTATATAGAAAACCTTCGAATCTTCATCACTGGGTGTATGTGTGTTTGTTAATAATGCCCTCAGTAACCATGCATGACACACTGTTATCAGATGGCAAAAGGCTCTCAATCTTCTTTGTCATTTCATTTGTTTGAATATTTATCTAGGAGTCAGTGATGGAAATCACTTGGTGTTTTTGTGTTTGGAGTGAGGCTGTACTATACCCTGCTGCTTATCTGTAGTTGAGCTGAACAGCTTCTCAAGAAGTTTATATTTTTTTTTTTCCAAAAGCAAATTCAGTTGTCCTGCTAGAAGCACAGGTTAAAAACATTTCTCAGTTTTAGATACAATAATTTGTCTAATAGCAGTACCTTATCTTGCCTTGTTCTACCTACTCAAGTGGTTTTAAGTTGTGGTTTGATAGGAAGAGGTACATATGGTATGGCTGCCTGATGATGGGAGAGTAGACCTGATGATGCAGGCAGCCCGTACCTATCCTGCCTCCCCCGTACACCAAGGTTTGGGCTAAACTGTGTCTGGCCAAGCAGTGCAGCTCTCAGCAAGGTGGCTCTGCTGAAGGGTGCCTGGGCTGGGTGGCAGCTCCGCAGGTCTCCGTGCCTGTGCAGCCTGGGGCCTGTGCTGCTTTCCATGTCAAATGTTGAAGCATGTCGTGTGGCTTCCTAATGTGCTCTATGCCAACCAGCTGAGATGGAGCATTCAAGAGCTTAAACCTAGAAAATTAATGGGTTGATATTTCTGGTGTATTTACCTTTTGTGACCTGCAGGATACTTACAGCCTGCGCAGGAGGAAAAGGAAGCTGAAATTTCACGTCTCAATCAGGTTTTCAGCCTCTCAGGCTGCTGGCAGTGCCAAACACTTTTAAGTAGTACAGACAGTATGGATATAGTTTACAGTTGGTAAATTTGCGTGCTCCAGACTAAGCATGGCTGCTTTATTTTGCCCTCCTTGTGAAATCGCCCATTGTCAATACTGTGAATAGAAGGTGCTTACAGTAGCAGTGGGAGGATGTAATGTGGTAATAGGTGTGATGAAGGGCAGGAATCTGTTAAAAAAAGCCAGAACTGCAGTTGCAGCACAGAGGCCTTTAGGGCACAGTAGTTATAGCAGTGGTAAGATGTGAGCCTCTGGGGAAGAATTAGAGAATATCTACTGACAGTTAGACTTGCTTTTCTCTACTTTTATGTATTTGTGTGAAGTTTTACTAACAGTCACTGTTTTCTTTGCCTAATACGAAGGTCTTGTATTTTTTTTTTGTCCTGCAGTGCTTTGGTAGGGTGGTAGGCAGGGTAAAAGTGTGGGTGCTCCTTGGGAAAGGATGAGTTAGTTGCATAGGAGACTTCCTTGCGTGCAGGGCTGCAAACAATGCCTGCTCACCATCCAGCAGCTACACACACAATGTGATCCACCAAAAGTTGTCTTGTGTATTCTAGGGTTAGTGTCAGTGTATGCCATGGTTCCATGACACTCTTGATCCTAAGAAGTTCATCCTTACTTACATGTCTGGCTTCTGACATGTGACCTCATTGGCCAAATTTGCCATGTTCTACTCCTACTTTCTGTTTGAAGCACTCAACTGTCCAGGCTGGCCCCTGTTTCCTCATCTCACGTGTCCTTCGGGCTCAGTAGCCACTTCCACCCATTTGGGGTCTGCCAAGCAGGACTCCACAGCAGCTACTCTTTTTGGGTAGGACTCAGCAATTCTGTCACTTTGACCCCCAAAATAGTCACAGGATACCAGAATCAATTAGGTTGGAAAAGACCTCTGAGATCATGAAGTTCAAAATATGGCCCAACATCACCATGTTAACCAGACATCAGTGCCATGTCCAGTCTTGGTTAAACACTTCCAGGGACGGTGATTCCACCACCTCCCTGGGCATCCCATTCCAATATCTAATCACCCTTTCAGTGAAGAATTTTTTTCCTAATGTCCAACCTAAGCCTCTCCTGGGGCAACTAAAACCTGTGTCCTCTTGTACTGTCACTAGTCCTGGACTATCCCCAGATTTGATGCTTGATCTGACAAAGGATGCTTCCCTTATGGCTTTGGTTATGCCTCTTCAGGGAGAACAGAGTAATAAAGACTAGAAACCCCCTTTTCAAATTAATTTCGCATTCATAAAGCTTAAATGAGAATGTGGGACTTGCAGGATAGTGAAAGTGGGACGGAGAGTGTGGGCTCTGATTTTACCTTGTAAATCTGTGCTGCATTTTTTCCTGCTTTCCTGTTGTGATAATAGTGGTAAAATAACTTTTCTTTCACAGTGTCTGCATGTAAAAGCTAGCTCACTTCTGCAGAGGAGTTTTCATGTGCACTCCCAGCGTGTTTGCACCGTGCCAGTAACAGAGCCATAACCGGCTGATGGGTAATCGAGAACTGCTGTGGATGGCTCTCTGCACCTCCACAGTGAAAGGTAAACCACAGCTGGTCAGCCACAGGTAAAATGGAATTCTACAGGCTCACTCTATATGTCACGTTGTCCACTTTAAAATATATTGCCTTCTTGTATCTGTGAGAGCATTGTGTGATATGAAATCTTTGAAAACACTGAAGAGCTGTACAGGTGCACCTGGCTGACCTCTCTCATTCCATTCATTATATTTCATGTCATATTGTATCCTCTTTTATTCATCTCTTCACTAGTTAACTTTCCCTTCTTTTTAATTGCTCATTATAAAGTTTTTTTTTTCTGAACTTGTAGTACTTTTCATTTTACCTCTGTGAACCTATTTTGGTTTTGATTTGTGTTTTTCCCCCTTCTTTAAATAATTGACCATGAAAAAATATGGTATTATGCTGGTTTTGGCTGGGGCATGGTTAATTTTCTTCACAGTAGCTGCTCTGGGGCTGTGTTTTGGATTTGTGCTGAAAACAGTGTTGATAACAGAGGGATGTTTTAGCTGTTAATGAGCAGCACTTACACAGCATCAAGGCCATTTTTGTTCCTCACCCTACCCCACCAGTGAGGGGATTGGGGGTACACAAGAACTGGGAGGGGACACAGCCAGGATGGCTGACCCCAGCTGACCCAGGGGATATCCCAGACCATATGGAGTCATGCTCAGCACATAAAGCTGGGGGAAAGAGGAGGAGGGGTGTTTGGAGTGATTACACTCAGCTGTATGGTTTCATGGGCATGGTGGCAGTTGGTCAAAGGTTGCTCTTGATAATATTGGAGGTCTTTTCCAACCTCAATGATTCTGAGATGGTGTTTGTCTTCTCAAGTCCCCATTAAGTGTGATGGAGCCTGGTTTTCCTGGAAATGGCTGAGCACCTGCCTGCCTGAAGTACTGAATGAACTCTTTGCTTTGCTTGTGTGTATGGCTTTTACTTTCCCTATTAAACTGTTTTTATCTCAACCCACAAGTTTTCTCACTTCTCTGATTCTCTCTGCCATCCTGCCTGGGGGAGTGAGCAAGTGAGTGGCTGTGTGGTACTTAGTTGTCAGCAGGCATTAAGCCATAACTAGTATAAAGATGAAGAATAATGATATAATAGCTCCAGTTGTCATCTCTCCTATACAACCTAATGATTATCACTAGTGTTGGGAAATGTATTTTCAGAATTCATGATTCTCCAGGAAAAAGAGGTAAGAGGGAAACAGGAGTTGGGGCATGCAGATAATAACAGAAATAACTTCAACAGAGATATTCTTTCTCACCTTGTGAGTTACCTAATTATGACATGATTGTCTGGTGTTCGCTGGTATTTTACTGTATGGGCAAGTGAGCCCATTTCTGAGATTTAACAGATCACAGATGAGAAAACATAGATTAGCCTCAGCTTTCTTCTCAGTCTTGCTGTCTCCAGTGTTGCCTGCACCAGGTGTTCCCTTTATTACCAAACCATTCCTGCTGGGTGTTTGTTGAGGGGTGCTCACATGCAATGAGGCAGGGGTCTCAGCTCTCACTGACTTCTGCTTGACAGATTCTTGAACAACAAACTGAATGAGTTATTGAGAAACAAAGGTGGCATGCAAGCATAGTGCCCAGAATACAAGCATTTTATCTTCTTGTAAGTATGACTTCAGCATTCTAGTTTTGGAAGTCTAATTTAAAAATAATTCAGTGCTTCACTGTTTAATTCTCTCGTGCTGTCGATGTGGGAGACTTCAGAGTAACAGCAAAAAAAAAGGTAATAAAAGCAGACAATGACTTTGGTTATGTATAGTGTATCATAAATATTTGTTTCTCTGACTGGTTTCTTTTTAGCTAGCTGAGGAAATATAACTTGCTGAAGGCGGTTACCTTTGTTCGAAGCCAACTGAGACAGCACCAGCACTCAGTAATTACAGCCATACAGTTTCCAGGAGACTCCTTCTTCACCAGACCTGTCGTCTCATATCCCCATTTGTAACACTGTTCATTATATTCAACCTGCTGCCGTCACTCCAGAGCTTTCAAAAGGTATTCTGTGGGCGATCGTGCTGCAGGACGTGGATAATGAAATAGTTAGACGTGACTTGTATTATAATCGGCTCACCTAACTTTCATTTGGCTTGAAAAGTAGACTTAATAAAAGCAAGAGTGAAAGGCATTTTATGTTTTTAATAAGGAGTCTCATGTGCTATAACCTGCTGTTTTTCATTGTGTGTCTCTTCTCATGGTTTCTTTTTGAGGCACCTGACAGAAGAAGAGCAGTGAATGTCTCTTAATCTTAAAGCTTTTTGAAAAACTGCAGTGGTAATCAACAGTACTCATCAGTAATTTCCAACTGCAGTCAGTGACTCAAAGTTTTTACATCTACATCTTATATTTTAAATGGATAATTATTTGTTAATGGTGAAGATAGTCCTCTTCATCAAAAACAAAACCAAAATATCTATGCATGCTACAACAGCACATCTGTTTAATCACTTATTAGCAAATTTTTTTCAATATCTAATAATAAGTTTTTAAAAATCCCCCTACCCTTGCAGTACCTCCAGTTGGACTGTAAAGGAGCTAAAGGAGTTTGTGCTGCTCTGTTCTGTGGCAAGACAGAGCCATGCTTCACATCAAGCTTTAGAAATTCCTAGAAGAACAATGAATAGAGACAAGTTCAAACACTGAAACCTGGGTGTGATGACCATTGGAAAATAGCTTCCTAATGTAAACCAGAACTCGTTGTTGTAGTGCTGTTACCTTTGTTTGACTAGACAGTCATTGCTACAGGTGATCCACAGTGTAGCTCCAGGGAAGCCCCATCCTTGCTGCTGCAGACCTGGATAAGCATATGCACCATAGCACAGGTGGGAGGCAGGATGCAGGTCTGTGGGCAGGATAAATTGAAGGTGAGGTGGAAATGCAGCCACTGTAGGAACTTGTAAATGGATACCTGATTTCTGAGGTCATATGCATAGTGATAATAGCAGTAATACAGTCAGGGAGAAGAAAAGCCCTGTATCCCAGAACAGGGAATAGGTTCAGTAAATGCAGGCGTGACTGATGGGATTGCATGGGACGAGAGCTGGCTAAAAAATACCCATCTTGCTCTGTAAAAACCAGAGGTAGTGTTGGTCAGTGGTGGAGAGCTCTTTGAGGAGGGGCAGCTGGTTATCTGCCCCTTTGATTAAGAACATCTGGGCTTTGGTGCACACCATCTTCACCTCCCAGTTCTCTTTCCACTTGTTCTGGGTACAGACCCAGAGCCATACCACCAAAAATACTCTGACTTTCAACTCTGACTGTAAAGTCATGGTATTCAGTTTTTCTCCTTGTCACGGCTACTAATAAGTAGTCACATTTCCTCTAAACTTCAGACATCTACTTTTCATCTTCTTCTACTTAATTTTGCCCTAAACTCCAGTTGAAATTGGTGGAACACTCTTCTCCTCGTAATGTTAGTTGTGCAAAGTACACAGTAGCTTTAGTAACAACTGCCTTCTCTTGACAGTTTTTGATGGATTGGTTCAGGGACTTGTGTCAATACCTTGTTATGTCTTTTTAGCCCTGCAAGAACCAGACAGCCAATGCCTGGATTTTCTAGGCTGTTTACATTTGGGAAAGGTATGTGTATGGAAGACAAATACCTGTGATCATGCAAGAAGATCTTGCCTTCGTATACTTATAAATGCCCAGAGAAGTAATCAGAGACATCTTGTGAGAGCTTGAAACAGAACTAGGCAAAAAAATTTAATAAATATAAATTTAAAAATTCTTTTAGTTAAGTTTATTGCTGAAGAGGAGACCTGGAACAAGAGCCTTGGTTATGGGCTTTGGAACCATGCTGGCGTTTCTTAGCTCTCATCCACCCCTCCCCCTGAAAACCTATTACTTGTCATCCCTTTCACACTAACAGTTTCCAAGATTTCCTAAACTCCTTTCAGCTGCACTCACACATGACTACTCACTGACCCTTGTAATCCATCCTGTCACTCACAACCTATTCTGCAGACCCAGCAAAACCATGTTTTCTCTTCCCTGCTGAAATGCCCTCAGCTGGTGGAGCCCAGCCGTGCTTCGGTGGCCCTTTAACCACTTCACTTGTTCTGACCTCTCATTCTCAGCTTTGCAGTTGTTATGGTTGGCACAGGTATGGTCTGTTTTCAGTTCCTTTAGCCAGGCATTGTTTGTGCTGTGTGAAAGGGAATGCTGCCTCACCACATTAAATGATCAGCTGTTGAAAGAAGTATTTTTAATTACAGGATATTGAATGAAGTATGATTTTTCATATTATGTACTGACTAGTGGATGTAATAATGCATCTTTTCCACAATTATACAAGTTAATAACATTTGTATTGACTACAGTTTCAGGAAAGGTCTCTGCAGTGGGAGATATTTAGTCTGTTGAAGTCAGTGACACAAATCTCGTTGAATTGAGTAACACCAAGATTTAACCACTAACTGACAAATCATATGAAAAATAGCAGTTAAGTGATCAGATTACTTACAGGTTATTCTTACTGTTCCTCAAGTTGCCAAAGCTTTATATGATACTTGAAGCAATTTGGTATGTCTTTTTCTCTACAACTGTGACTGTGTGCTATATCCTTTGCAGCCAGAGGTATTTCTGGACCTTTCCATCAGTAGTGGCCAATACCTCTGTGGTAGCATGCACCCCTATTTTAAAAATAACAGAATTGGACTAAATCCAGGAGTGGTGTATGTGGAAATGAGTTGTTGCTTATATCCTGTGTAGGAGGACTGCTGGATGCTGAAGTGGACATAATTCGCTCTCTTTAGGGGGTTGGTCTGAGATCCTTGTGGGAGAGCTAATGTTCCTTGGAAATGTCAGTCAGTTTTCATTTTAATAACATGCCTGATTGAAGTCAAAACTGGCATTTAATATTGACACTGTGCATGAACTGCCATGTCATTATACACATGCTAACCTAGATTTATAAAATAATAAAATCATTGTGGTTTAAATTCCCACAAAATATTGATGGAAAAAGTGTCATACACTTATGGGAGTAGCTTACTTGCTAATGTGTTTGCCATTTTTTACTGACCTTGTTTTGAATGCAACCTTGCTGCAGGCTCCTGCAAATTGGAGCTCTGCTACAGTATTTCTGTTCAGTTAATACCTGCAGAGCCACATATTTACTGGAAGAGCACTCTATTCTTCCTCCCTTCCTTCTGGAATACATTACCCTAATAACCAAAATTACAGTCTAGAATAATACATCTTTATTTATTGATGTATTTCTTGGTTCTGCCGTGTGATAGATAAGAGGCATAGTGATTTCATTCAAGTAGGGTATTACACTGACAATTTCTTTCTACTTCAGTGTTCATCTACCTGAAGGAAAACCAGCCTGAATCAAGAAGAAAGAGTTTCCCTTTATTTGCTGTGCTAAAATAAAGCTGTGCTAAGGGAACATGAAGGCTGCAAAGGCACACTTTCAGTAGGGGGAGGAGATTCCAGGATTAACATGGTCAGTGTCATGTTTTAGGACTTTCATACTCATGCATTATGACACTGCCTTTTGTTAGAATTTGCATACTATTTCAGTTGTACAGTAATGCTCATAATGCCATTTCAGTTTAAAATGATTTTCAATTACGAGTATGGTAGGTCTTTTGGGGAATACTAAAGACAGAAGTCTGATTTTTGTAATTTCTGAGCCAGAAATGGTGGAAAGATTGAAGGAAGACAGAGTGGTATTCATGTGGTAAAAGGTGGGGTTTTTTTTGGTTGTGGGGTGTTACTTATCTCCTAGAGGTAAAAACTTAAAACTGGAACTGAGGTTAATTTGTGGCCAATCCTCCACTCTAAATCAATTACAAATTAAAAAAGAAATTAAACAACTGAATGGAATTATTGTCCAGGTTAGAAAAAGAACAAGTATTGATCTTTGACTGGAGCTCTTTAGTTTCAATTTTTGTTTCTGTATTTATCTGATTATGGTATTGGGTAATTTTAGAGATGTCTCTGAATTTTATTGCATCAAATTATTATTTTGTTCTTGTGGCAACAATGCCTTTTTTATGAATTCACTGAAATAATCATACTACATCTATGTGTGTGATTGAATGTAGGAGTCTTGATTATGCACCTAAATAGAAAGCCATGCTTTTAGGAGAGGCTGCAAGCTCACAGATTTTCCAACTCTTGACTTTGTGTTGGTTTCCCTTCCTTGTTTACCTGAACTGTAGAACTTGGCTCCCTTGTGGAGGGAATTTCCTTTTGTGGTGGGTACAGACAGCATTATGCTGGTGAGTTGTGTGTATTTAAGAAAAGAAAAATATGAAAAGAGAGAAATGCTATGTCTGGAAAAAATTATTTGTAATTTGGCCCTGAATTATCAAATTTTATATAAATACTGTGCAGGGAATTTCTACTTTTGTGTTTCAGTATAACAAAGTGGGATGACAGCTAGAGAAACAGTATAGGAAATTTTAATAAAATAATATTTTAGGAATTTGCATAAAAAAAGGCAAGTATTTAATAGAAATATGCCTCTGAGCAGGTAAAGTCATGTTGCCCTGAAATGATCCTGTCAGATCAAGGCTGTGAAGAAATACAAATGAGTTGTTCCAAGTTGTTTTGGACAGTATATATCAGGGTCATTAAAGCCAACCTTCAGATACAGTGCAAAATTAATTTTCCAACATAGTAGAAAGTGAGAGAGGAACTGAAGGAACTATGACATCTGTCTTTGAATGTAAAGAGGACACAGAAATTGAAGGAGAACAGACCTGAGATGCTAAGGGAGGCACAGGGGGTTTGTAATGACCTTGTCGCTTGTATTCTACAGTAATGTGCAGTTCTTCCCTTCCTGCAGAGATTTCTATTGAAATTACCCATATCTAGACTGTTCTAATAAACCTGCTTGTAATTAGTTGGATCTGAGTTGCTTTCTGAGATTCGCTTTGGAAAAAAAAAAACAACTAGCTGTTCTCAAGTGAAATGAACTCGGTATTTGATCACAGTGGGCTGAGTTAGAATAAAAAGTTCAATATTTGATGTTTGGGAAAAAAATAAAGAATCTTAGAATTGCCTCTGAAGAAAGAGGGCCAAATTTATTTATTGTTTATTTGGGCTGGTAAATGGAAATATTGCAGTTTGAGAAAATGCTTTACGTTTTTCTTGAAAAGAACAGGAAAACCATGTTGGGTGAGCAATGCAGAGGGAATTCAGAAGCATTGGAATATATGCTAAGAGTTGAAAGTAAGAGGCATTTCAGTTCGATAAGTCATTTATAAATAGCATTGAAATAAAATAATGATCTTTTAAGAACAAACATGTTACGCATTTTGAAGAGGTAACTTTTAAAATAGTTCAATAGTTTTCACATGATTAATTGCTTTGGACTTGAAACCTAATAGATATTTTGCCTTCCCTTTTAGTAGTGTCAAAGGCACAAATATAATGAACAGTAAAGGAAACAGCAAGACAGAGTGTTTCTCTATTTCTTTCCAAAATTATGTATAATTTTACTAATGTTATTGTTCTCCACCCTCCCACCCCCTCTTTTTTATAGATGTACATGGATTAATGTGTTAAAATGGAAATTTGATTTAGGGCTAAGCAAACTATTTCCATGGAAATAATAACATTGTTGATGTCCTTTGGTTTGGGAAGTGTTCCAGAAAATGCCATCCATCAGTTTTTCTTCTGTCTAGACACAGGCCAGAAATAATGATCACTTCTGCATATGAGTGCAGTATTAATAGGAACCTTTGTATTTGGATTTTCATGATTTTGAACAGCTGCAGTTTATGGGGGTTAGTGTGTGTATTATCTCACAGAGAGATAAAACATTTCTTTTTACCAAGTCAGTTTCCTTAAAAGACAGTAGATATACATGAGATTTTCTTTGGCCATCTTTTAGTCTGCAGACTCTTCAGCATAATTTGTTTTCTCAGCCATTTATCTAGTTCTGGTCAAGTAAGAACTAAGAAACACTGATATCTAAGTGTATATGATCTTGTGTGGGACTAATGGCTTTCTTGAGATTATTCACAAGCAAAAGTGTAAATAAATCTAACCCATTTGAAGAGTTACAGATAAAGTAGTCTCACAATGAAAAGTTAAAGTTTGTATTCTAGTTCCAGAGCATCATGTGCTAGGTTTCACCAATGGACAGATACTGATGGTGCTGGGAGAGCCAAGAAGTTGCACTTCATCTTGGCTAGAAGCAGGGGAGTGCTCAGTGGGCTTCTGTCTGATTCTCTTGGGCACTTACAAATGGCAAAAGCAACATGAGGAATATAAACACACCTTTATCTGGTATAATTATTTGTACTTATTTATTAAGAAAAAGATTCAAAGTACTGTTTAACTGTAAGTGCTGGCGTGATTTTGTATTGTTTGCAGTAATATGTATGAAACCCATGGACAAAAGGCCATTGTTAAACCTTAAAAAAAATTAAGCATAAAATACATGAGGGCATTTCCTTAAATGTCAGTATATAAAAGAGTATTTATAAATCCTTTATAAATTACAGTCTTTACTGATGAGGCATATTCATATTGATGTTCAAATTATTTACCCAGGAGACCAATTTATTTCGCTACCTTGGTGTTAACTGTTTCCATTGACACCCAGGTCTGCTCTGACCAAGCAACTGTGACAAGTGGTTTATTGAACTGTAAACAGGCACTGTCTGACTCTAAACAATGGCTTTATCTAATTATGAAACCCCATGCACCGTTTCAGTCCAGCGTTGTCCGTTGTACAAACAAGATTTTAACGTTAGTGAAAAATTAATTTGAGTCTGGGTACGCCGTGCTCCAGTGAAAGGTAGTCTGCATTGTGACTTTATAAGCTGGTGTAGCTCACATCTGAAGTGAGCTGACTGGGGTGTTCTAACTGCAGTTGTTGGACACTACGAGTGCTTGAGAGGGTAAAAGTGAACTGCCTTAGAGCATACAAAGGAAAGGGAATAACTGAATAAAATCCATTGCTTATGCTTTAAATGAATCTGATATTATCAAGATGATTTTTTAAGAATAGCATTGATAGAAGAAAAATAGGTGTACTTGTGGAAAGGAAAATTGGATCATCAAGAAGAAGTTAACTGTGAGGCTTGGAACTATTAGCAGAAACTGAATAGGCCCACTTGAAAAAACTTTCACTATTGTCCCTATTGTTTTCTCAGAAGATAATTGATTGCAATCAAAGCTTTTGTTTTCACCTATCAGTAAGTTAGCTTCTTCAAGAATATTCACTAATAACCACAGAAAGAATTCAGAGGGTTTACTCTACTTTATTGCTGTAGAAAAAAAAAAGATGGGACCATATGTGTGTATTGCAGAACTGAAGAAGAATATGTTAATGTTCTAGCAACATACATAATACATTTGTGAGTGAGAACAAATCTCCTTTCCAGTGAGCATTTGCACAAACAGCAGTTTGTAAACAAAATTCACTGAACTCCTCTTTATCACTGAGAACTGTTTGGGTTGCTTTTTGAGGCATTGCTTAATGGTCTTGTATAATTGGTTTCACATGTTAAGTCCCTATTGGCAGTTTCACTGTGATTTTCTTATAAAATATGAAACTCTTAAAAATTTAATGGAGAATTAATATTAATTTAATCAAATATTTCAATATCAAATTTATTAATATTTCATCTTCTATATGGCTGTGCAGATTTTTGAAAGCCACTCCAGTGTTGTCTGGCAAACTACTTGGTTATACAAAGACTGTTTAGAAATTTCTTGGCTCATGTGGTTTCTGCGCAGCAGTCAGGCTGCCTGGGTTGTTGGTTATTTTTATTCACCCTCCAGAGTGAATGTAAATGAAGTGCAGGAAATGGAGAAGCTAAAGAAAGTTTACCAAGTCTGATGGAGTCTGTAGTTTCGCTGTGCCTGGCTAGAATGCACACTTAAGAGGAGCCCTGCGTGATTTTGCAGGGTAATCTCTGCTCGCAGCAGGGTCTGACTTGTACCCAGCCTGCCACGCTTAGGCACCTGAGGGCTGTCACTGACAAGGGGCTGCCAGGGATGGACTGCCACCGATCAGGTCTAAATGAGTCAGTTGCACAGAGCTGATAAAGCCAGAGATTTACTGAAGCAGACAGGCCTGTGCTAAAACAAGCTCCTCTCTCGATTGAAACCCTGTCACTTTAATCAGTCATCTCCCCTTGTCAGGCACAGCCAGCGGAGAGTGCAGGAGGTGCAGCTGAGGGATGGCAGTGGCTGGTGGCTGGGCCAGTGCAGGGTGGCCTCCCTGCTGCCACGGGACTCTGCTGGACAGAGGCAATGTCATTGCACGGTGCTGGGGGTGTTTGGCAGCCCAGATGCAGTCCAAGAGGTAGTAGGTAGTGCTAAAGGAAGACTGTTTTTTTCCAGGTGATCTATGCCTGTGCCTTCTCCTGTGTTTTTAATGCAACATCATTCTTGTGTCCCAGCTGTGCTTTTCAGAATCTGGACTAGTCCCCTGGACAAATAACTCAGCTCTTCCACCTCTATTATCTCTATTGCCATACAGAGCTGTTGTTGTAAATACATATCCAAGTTCTATAACAACATTTTGAACCAACAGTCAAGCAGTGACTATTGGTACAGTAAGGAATATTCATATTCAAAGTAAGTTTTTTTTGGTCCAGAAAATTTCAGTTTCCTAGTCTGTACTTTACATACAGAAATCAAAATCCATGGACAAACAAGACATAATGACAAATTGTGAAAATGCATGAAATATAGCTTTAACCTTAGAAGGTCCCAAACTTCAACAGACAGATCTACTTGCCAGAAGTAGTCTATTGAATCATGTAGGCACCATAAACTTAGCTGAAGCAATAATTAAGTATGGTCATCTTAAAAGAATTCATGCTTCATCCTGGCAAGATGCCCATAAAGAAAAGATAGATCTGTCACAGTCTTGCAGACTTTAGTAATTAAGGTTTAAAATACTTCCCAGTCTAAAACAAGAATAGTTCAGACAGAGCTAAGTGTTTAAAGAGCATCCCTTATGAACTGACACTGCTTTTCTATTTCAGACTGTCATGTTTTAACTCTTTATTGTTATTGGCATCTGTGCAAAATGTAGAGAAAAACAGAAATTAGGATTTCTGAATCTTCCATTTCGTGTCACATTCCAACCTGTCAATTCTGGAGGAGGGAGGCCTTCCATCAATGCTTTAGTCATTGCTTTGAGTAGTGACTAAATACAAAATGAAGGGTCAAGTTGATTGCGTATGCCCCGACTTAAATAGGATAAACACGCTGTATGTGAGTATGATGTCCCAGTATAATTTTGAACAACATGTTATCTTTTTAGATCTCTGAACTCTCACAATCTATTTTCTATTCAAAAAGGTCAGTCTAGTTTTAAGGGTACAAGGTATTCAGGGGCCCAAGATCATGAGCCTTTTTGTAGTGCACTACTAGTCTGTGTTATATTTCTGGAGTAATCCAATACTTGTCTCAGAAAAGTCTGCCCTCTGGCATAGTCATTCTCCTGTCATAAGAGTTTAGTTTTCTGTGATCTTGGTGGTATTTAACAAGAAGGTCTGAACTGCATGTTTAGCAGAAGCTGTGGGAACATGGATGTCAAGTCCATTAATCACAGGTAAAAAAATAAAAATCCCCTGGCTGGCCTGTCAACCAAGGATTAGCTCTGTCCTCACTGCAAAACCTATTCAAACAACCCACCAATTAGGTCAGCTAGTCCTTCTGCCCTGAGACTTTTTAGGAGAAACTGGCACTTGCAGCTTACAGTTCTTGAGTCTGTGTGTAGATATGTGGCTGGAAGACCATAGGCTACTCCTGTGTAGTGTTTGCTTCACTGATGCCAGGCTGATGCAGTTGCATTAAATCAGTGTCAAACAGCATGTTCCAAGAAGCAGATGAATGCATGAGATGGAAGGGTATCAGCAGCACTCTGATAGTGGCTTATGAGCACATTTCTGTTACTCAGCAATTCATTTTTGGTCTGACTTTATTTGAAAGGTAAATATTAGGTGTATACGTTTATTAAAAGATAAATAAGATGAATTTATTAGCATGTTTTCTAAATATTTTATTGTATACTGAAAATACTAATTTTTTGCAGTGATGATGTGACTTTCATATAAGCATGTCTGAGGGCAAATGCTACAGAAATTTTGTCTGGATCTGCTGCTTTGGTTTGGCTGATGAGAACAGGCAGTGTCTCTTCTGGTGGGGCCCGGTGACCTATCTCTGTCTTTCGAGTGACGTTGTGCTGGTGGTTTGTGGTGGGTGAATTGATACAATTTTTGTTTTTTATCTGGTTAAAAAGGTCACAAAAATGTCTTGCAATCCTCTGTTGTGGAAAAAACTTTTATTTTTCTCTACTGCAGCTCTCAATCACTGTGGCTGTTCTGCATGGTTAACAACATATCTCCAGAATCCTATTACTATGCAAAGTAATTTGAAATTATTTTGCAAATAAAGTGCTCAGACACTGTTGGATTTCCTGACTTTCTGGAGTTATCTTAAATTCTCAGAACCATTTGGCCCCATTCATTTTAATTTGCAGAATTATCAGTAATATGGAGATCAGTGTTAATTATTTCTCTAGCCACTATTGTCAGCACTAGCCAAAAGGGACATTTTAAATCTCGGTCTTATTAGCAATTCTGGTATAGAGGCCTGGTGATCTGTGTCTGTGGCACCTTCACTGGCCATCTAACTCCAGGCTGCCCAGGAGGTCAGTGGGAAGCAGAGCTGGGTGGATATTCTCTCTCCAGTACTAAATGAAGCAACATCTTCTCCCTTCTCAAGGTGCTCGCCTCTAACCATATGGCATTAGTTACTTTGCATCCAGGCCTGGCAAATTCTGCTCCCTTCATTAGCTGCAAGGGTAGCTGGACCCAGCTCCAACAAGCTCTGTGGCTGAGTCTTTCTGGCTTGGGAACTGGCTTTGGACCAGGATGTTAGGTGAAGGATATGGGAGACATGCCCAGCTTGTAGCTCACTGCACCAGCTTTTGGATGCGTGCTGAGAAGGCCTTTCATTCACATTTGTCCTCTTGGTATAAAGAATTTCTAAGCTGTGCCCTTAACTTTATAGTTTGACACATTAAGATTTATATTTAAAATTCAATTACGCATTTATTAAAAGGTTGAGGCAGAGTATGAAAATGTAAAGCAAGAATTGAAATTAAATGTCATATTAGGGTTTGCTTTAGGGTCTGCAAAATTTGGTGTACCTAGAATATGGTTTTAAAATCTATAGCAGCCTTAATGAGTTTTCAATATACCTGTAATTCTGGAGCTCTTGAGAAAGGTAATAATTTTTCATTTTTTTTAGATAATGAATGACAGGCCAAGCAGAACAAGTTCTGAAATTTGATATTTTTTCAAAGAACCATATGTATATATATAGTAAAATGATGACAATGGAACTTGTTTATTAAACTAATGTAGTGATTTTATCACTTCATTCTTGGTATCTTAGTACCTGTTATTAGCCTGGAAGGGTTGTCATGGTAGCAGAACACACCGTTCCTTTAATTTGACCTTAAGTTCAAGCCCTTCTCTTGTGGCAGAAATGCCAAGAACACTTCCACTTTTATTTAAAAAAATCCTATCAAATACATGCAAAAACAAAAACAGCTGAAAAGGAAGGACAATCTGACATGACATTGTGAGGCCAAAAAAGGGAAGAGCTTTATTTTAACTAGGGGACCAAGAAATAAACAACTGTTAGGATGCATTCACTGTTCACAGTGTGTTCTCTGTTTAGGCTGACTTGCTCCACCATCATTATATTAGTCCCAGTAGAAGTGCCTTCCCTTTAAAAATTTGCTTTTCTTTATATGTTTTGAGGGCCTGTTGGGTTTGCTCTCAGAAGAGCAGCATTGACCAAACTGGCCAACTGCCAAGGCAGCAAATGGTTGGAGAGGTCAGAGGAGGTTCAAATTAGGGTCTAGCCAGAGGAGAGCTCCTGCTGGCTAGTGTTTAGGGGTTTCTGTACTGTTTCTATCTAACCTGACCACTCCACGTGATTTTGTAGTCAGTGATGTTTTTGAGGCTCTGATCCATAACCCAGTGGAATCCATTTGCTCTTGGATGGAGAAAACGAAGTTCTTGGTATTGTTGGAGGAGATGCCCTTTCCTGAGGCCAGCTAGTGAGATGAGAATGTAGGAAAGATCTCAAAGAATACTCTGGAAGTCAGAGCATGCTCAGATCAGTGGAGTTTGAAAACATATATTGTGCTAAAGGAGTAGCAGTAATGCTGTTGTAATATTTGGAGAGCTTCTGACACAACATAAATCTGTGATGCAGTAGAAAGGGTAAAATGTGCCTTGCTGCCTTTGTGTCCATGTGCTGTGCTGCTCTCACTTTGTCATTTTTGCAGCTGCAAGGAAGATGTCCGCTTCAAATGCGCTTGGTGATCTAAACTGGTCTAGGTTTTCAAGAAATGCTTGAGGTAACAGTTGATACTGTCCAACTTTCAATTTCAGAACTGTGGCAATGACTTTAAAAAAAAAAAAGCTCATGACTTGAGCAGACCTAGTGAGATCTTGGTCCTGTTCGCTGCATGGGAGCTTGTGCTCTGCACCTATCCAGAGACTGTGCTTTGCCAAGTCAGGCAGCAGCTGCTCTATTTTTGCTATTTATTGCTGCTGAACTTCAGCAGGGAGCATTTTCAGAATGACGTGTGTCATCCATGCTGCAGCACATCTGCACACTGCCCACATCAGCAACTGTTTGGCCAAATCAAGGCAGGCTGGGTGGCTGGTTGCTTCTTTAGAGTTGAGGGCCAGAACTGTGGGACCTCCACTCATCCATGCAATACTGCCTTGGCCTGGGATGGTGGCTGTTGACTGAGGACTGTCTCAAGATTAAAGGAAATAGGGGTGAACTTCAGCAGCCTGTATGCAGGGGTCATTTGGGATTGGTAAAAAACTCTTCTAATACCCAAAACATTCTATCAGGACTGGATGCTGACAGCAAGCATGAGTTAAACGCCAAATCTTTGATGCATGGTTGTGCTAGAAGCCAAAAATCTGGGAAAAGCGTGCCGAGGGCAACATGGGCTTGGCTGATCCACAAGGGCTGGCAAACTGGGACTCGAGGACAAATACAGCAGGGGACCCTTGGAGTGGTACCCATCCTGCAGTGCCCTCACACAGTGACTGGGGCTGGCCCAGGACTGGGGTCAGGCACGCAGCAGTAGTTGCCAGGCAAGTCCATGGTGATGAAGCAAGTCTGATATCCAGAACAGATAAATCCTATGGTAATGAAGAAATGTAATCTGGGTGAGTTTTCAAGGTCATTTACTGCCCTAAAGATTTAGTGGTTCAATTTTCACGCTGCTGTAGATTAGAAGCATGAAATCTTTGTGGGTATGTGGTTGGTTCCCCCTGGTCCCTTTTTGAGACTTACAACTATTTTGGAGCATAATCAAAATCTGTGAGTTACAAGTCTATTGTTGCATTTACTCAGAGCAAAATGATAGGGTGAATTCTGCGTCCTGGAGAATTATCATTGCCTCCAAAGAGTAAAATATGAATACAAATCAGTTTGCAAATATCATTCTAACATCAGCAATTCTGAGTTGAAGAAAATGCGAACAAAGTATAAATAATCTAATTATTAGCATTCTTCCTAACACAAATGATGCCTTGTGAGTTTGATCTTACGGGAAATAGATGGGAAAAAAAGACACAACACAACAAGTACAAGCATGTGAGAGTTACTCTGTTCTGTTGTAATAGTAGATCAGCTTAGGCTTATTTGCCATGCAGTGTGCCCTTTGATAAAGCCCAAACATTCCAACTTAGTCATCTGTTCTTTGTTTTCATGGCTGTGATACAAGCTTGCATTTTATTTTACGGTAGTAAAAAAGCGAGTATGATTTGAACACCAGTCTCAAAGAGGCATCTCCCAGTGTTGGTTGCTTCTAATGTTTCTTTTGAAGATGCTCAACTCTCCTCTTTCCCTCAGAAAGTGAGTCCCAGATTTCATCCAACGAGTTGTACTTGCTTAACCCCTCCCAAAGGGGATGAGCACCCACTACCAAGGATGCAGCTTCTGGGCCGTGGTGTGCAGCTCGGAGTTTGTGGGATTTTGGGGCTCTGGGATTTCAGGTTTGAAGCACACAGAAGACCCATGCTACACAGCATGCAGACAAGTATAGGTACTTCCTTTTTTTTCTTTTTCTCCTAAAGTAGTTTAAAAACCCAGACCAAACCAGCCCTTCCCCTTGTCTTCCAAGCCCTTCAGGTTTGTTTTATAGCTCAGGAGTAGGCACAACCCTGCTGCTCTTTCAGAAGTGCCTAAAGAGTTATTTGTAACCTGTGCTTGGGTATAGTACAAATATGACCCTGCATGTTTCGAAACTGCAAAAATCAGAACCCTCAACATTTTGGTATGCCCATTACAGTCTGCATATACTGGATAAAGATCTGCCCTTGAAATGCTTGACCAAAGATGGATATGTATTTAGGGTAGTTTAACAAAGGTTTTAAGTGTTCAATTTTTCATCTTCCAAAGTTTAAGAAAATACTTTGTAAAAGGTGTATAATGGTCTTAAGTCTTCCTTAGAAGATTTATTTCTGTTGGGAACTCAATGTAATGTTCTTTTTTAAAATTATTATTATTATTATTTTTTTAGCCCTGGGCTGTATTCTAATGTAACTTGTGCTTGTTGGTTGAGGAAAGAAAATTTTGAAATAGATAATGAAGATATAGTTGACTCCAAATAAAAAGTTAAGGTATATAAGAATACTGTTTGTATTATTAAATCAGCTTTGAATTTTGGTAAAAGTGAATAAATTAGAAGGTATATTTCTTCCTCTTAGTGTTTCTTTATCTATTTGAAGGTGGGTTTTGCTTTCATTTTTTATTAATGCTGAATTTCTGCTGTAATTAATGATCTTGATTCTGAGTCAGTCTTGACCAGTTGAAGGGTTGGAACAAGAAAAATGCATTTAGATCATTTTAATTGAAGCAGCTTTTTAAAAGGGAGAAAAAAATTCTTACAACTGCTATCTAAATGACCTTTCCTGAGAAAAACAAATGAAAATTCTTTATTAGTAAAAAAAAGCAACCTTCATTTTGATTCTTATTTTTTTGTTTGCATGTCTTTCAACTACAAACTTTCATTAGCAATAGTCTTTGCTACCATTTTCCTTGCACTCAAATGCTTAAGAGCTGTCATTCTTTATATTTTTTCCCTAGATTTTTTGGGGTAGTTTTTATTTAATGTAACATCTCCTATAAACCATAAACTGTCCTGGTGTAAATCGGCCAGGAGACAGTTTGACCTAGAAGGTACTGTTGTCTTTAGAAATAGCATACTACATGGCTGTAAGGACTAATGCATCATTAAAAAGCATCTGAAGAATGGACTAAGAATCAAGAAATCTTATTTCAAAGTTCTTCCAAAACAGTATGTTCAGTGTAATTTCTGTAGCTGTTTTTTCAGGAAAAAACGTGCTTTTGATCTAGCTTAGATTTTTAATTGTTTGTTTGTTTTGCAGCATAACTGTTCTAGGCAGGAAGAATCTGAAGTGTCATGTTTCGGACAGCTCAGGCTAAGAATTCTAGTGCCCTAGGTCTTTCCTCTGTGTGATATGTGCAAAGGTGTCAAGTAGCCTGTGACATCTGATAATTGCAGTCCCTTCTAAAACAGCCTGCGCAAGGAAATTAGAATATTGCTAAATTCCATAAGCATAAAAAGAGCATATTTTGTCGTATCCATTTATTCTTGTTAAAGGTAATCCATAAGATAATAGCATGTAATAGTGAGATAATAAGCATGTAATGTGTGCAGGTATGTCTTTAAGTAATCTACACTGATGATATAGTTCATTCAGAGTGACCAATGTGTGTTCTTCCAGCTGCAACTACTGGAAGAGTTCTAGAAGAATTACATGAACTTTTTAAGCATAACTTGGTTTGTTAAACAAGAACTGGAAATTCAGATTTGTTCATTTTCAACTTGACTCTTTCAAAGTGTGTGCAGGAAGGGAATATGAAATTCAGTTTTCTGTGGTTTTGCTTGATATCAGGAAAACTTCTTATTTCAACTCAGCTATTCATCTAATTCCTTTGTTAGCCTAAGAGAAAATTAAATTAATCTTGGTGTTGAGGTACTTGCACAAATAAATTCTGGAGGTGATCAGAGCTCTAATAATTATGGTAGAAGTCAATTATTCATTAAAATGACCATTTATATCTCCTAATTATTTCTCATTCGTGCAATGTGAACTAGTGGCCGGGCCCAGTCTCTCCAGCACAGAATGGATGGGCCACTGATCATCAGCTGCTCTGTTAGCTCCTCGGGGCAGTGTCAGTGTTGCAGAGAGGTGTGAGGTGTGACTGCCAGAAACCATCTTGGTTTTCCATGTCATCTAGTTATCTGATCACTCAGTGGCCTGACAGCTTATCAGGTGATGGACTGGAATCAGTGGTCCCTCACCAGGAGGGGGCCAGGCTGTACACCTCAGATTTAAAAAGAAAAAACGTTTCAAATCTGGCATTAGGGTTGGCTGGGTCTCTGGTAGTAGGAGGCTGGCTAGTGCAGAGTGCTGGGGCTCAGATGAGCTCTGCTCAAATTGTGGCTTTTTCACAGGCATCCTATATATATTTGCTTTTGTTGCTATAACTGTTTCTGCTGACATGACTGCTACAAGGATAACTATTTAGTTAGCATATAGTTGAGTCAAGAATTTTTTTTGTCCGAAAGAAAGCTGTATTGTTACATCCTGGTGCTTTGGGGACAAATTACAGTTTTCCCAACTCGGCTAGCAGGGATATAAATTACTCTTCTACTTTTCACCTGCTTATCTTTCCAGACCAGCCACTGTGGGAGGTAGAGTATCTCTGTGTGTGATGCCTCCTTCCTGCTGAAATCCTTAATGTTTTTAGGCTTTTTTTCTCCCCCCCCCCATAAAAGACAACATAGTTGTATGTAGTGGGTCATACCCAAAGCTGTGTTGATGCTGGTAAAGGCCAAGGCTGAGGTAGAGAGCTGCTGCTGCTGACACCCAGGGCCCATCCTGCTGCCTTCAGCTCCTCCCGTGGCTTTAGGCTGCATCTGCTAGACCTGGGTCACGGGGTCGGATCAGTCCAAGGTGTAAGCTACTCCTTGCACTGCCTTTGCATTTCAGCAGGGAAGGGAGAGCCTGCAGCCTCTGACCATCCCGGGGGCATGGGCTGGGTCCCTGTCCAGCTCCCTGCCCACACGGAAGGCAGGGCACCCACAGGAGCCTTTTGAAAGGGGCAAAAGAGGGATTTAACTGGGGAGGGTGATCCCTGCTACGGCTCTTGATTATCAGTGGCATTTGTGTTACTGTCCTAAAAATAACATTAGTAAGTGCTGTAGAAATGGCACCACAGCTGGTGGTGCATATTGCACAGGAATTTCTCTGAGCTTTTTCTTCTTTTCATGGAAATATGTTTTATTAAAGAATATATTGCAATTTTCCTTCAGCATTGAAGCTACTCTTAAATTTTAGGGAAGCCACTCTAAGTTGTGCCAGGAACTTTAGTATAGCTGTGAAGTTGGTGGCAGCTGTCAGCCTTGCAGTTTGGGAACTTTTTTGATGGAGTACAAACCTTGAAAGCATTCTGCATGCACAGCTCAAAATATTAGTTCTGCTCCTAGGAAAGTGTAGACAAGGATGGTGAAGTTGCCAGCTGTCATTTTATTTTGGTACTTATTTATAAAGTTACCCTATTGTCATCATGCAAGTGCAGTGGTGGGTGGAATGGTGGCTCATTTTTAGCTGCTGCTTGGTGTTGAGGCTGCACCTGGAGTTTTAAATAGCATGCCCAGTTCCAGAGGAAAGATTTTTACCAATCTCAACAGCCTAACACACTTTTAAACATGGCTTGTCTTTTCTGTCATGTCACATATGTGAGCAACAGATCCTAGGTTATTGTACTACAATTAGGCAGGTGTATTGTGGTCATTAGTTTACCTTTTCAAGATTCACCATGAGTATACTGTGGAATTTTGCTCTTAAGAATAATAAAAATAAATATATCCATTATTACCAACACCATCTGCATCTCCTGTGTCCCAAGATGAGAATTCTGTAATAAAAATTAGAGGTTAGAGGTTTGGGGAAATGAAGGAAATACTAAAATAACAAGACTATAATGGCAGAGGAATATGAAAGTCTGCTTTCTTAAGGAAAAGAGGCTTGCATGGCTGCACTGTTAATATGTCTTAATAACTTAAGAGGTTGCTGGCCAACTTAGAAAAATTCAATGGATGTAGCGGGATCTCAAAGGTGTTGAGTTTCTAGAAGCTGTATGAGAATAAGAGTCTGGAGAGAAGAGAGAGGTACATTTGTACCCCAGCCATGGGAAGAGCTGCAGGGTGAGCTCAGTTATATGATTAGAGCTTAGAGATTTGGAAGAAAGTAGCTCGGCTAAGGCTACAGCTGGACAGGTTTCCTGCAAACTTGCTCTCTTACTCCATTTCTCCAGGAAATGGAATTCTAACTCAAGACCAGGAGCAGCAGGGAAGCAGGCTGTATGGGGCAAAAGTGTCCAGTAAGGAGAGAGGATGCTACGAGCCAATCCCAAATGCTGGAACATGATGCTGACCTTCTTCACGTCAGTTTTGACTGGTGTCTTGCCTGTTGGATCAGTTTTGGTACAATTTTGAGCTCGTGTGATTCTCCTGGCTCATTCTTAATGGGTCAGACTGCACTGGGTTGGGAAAATACCTCTGTAATGGAAAGCTTTTTCATGGGAATAATTGCACTATAGTCTGCAGTGCTGCTGTGTGGGGTGGTGCAGAAGTTGCTGCTGCAGAAGTTGCTGCTGTGGGGTGGTTCTGGCCCACCCCTTGCTTTATCTTTGAGTGGGGCTACCTGAAGTGCTGGATTCAGCTGCAGGGGCTGGCTGGGGAAGTTCAGCTTTCCAGTTCTATATGAAAATCTACTGGGTAGCTATTACCCTTAGTTTTCCTCTCTTCCTTGCTTTTATTAAAATAGGAGTCATGAAATGACTGCCACAGTTAATTTCCTAAGTTTCGGCTCCTTAATAGATCCCCATGTAATTTTGGTACACATCCTCTTGGGTCTGGCAACTATAAACCAACTCTATAGCTTTCACTGTGGCAGCTTTTCTGCAGAATCTGTTTCATAAAATGGCCTGTTAAGGGTCTTCAATATTTCCTTATTGTTGCAGGCTTCCAAAGTACCACCCTGAACGGCTTATTATATTTCTGCTCTTTCTTATGCTCCTTAAGGAGAGTATTTTTTTTTATTAGGTCTTGTTCCTCAAGACTGTACTAGGCTTGTTACAATTTTAATAGACTTTCCTGTCACTTAGTCTTGTACATGGGCCATGAAACTTCAGGAATCTCTAAGATGTAATGTTATTTAAAAAGTGCCTCCTGCTTCTTCGCTAATTAATTGCAATCAGAAAGGCTAGTTGGTGGACACATGGTGTCGCAGCTTCTGTGAAATACTGCCTGATGGCTATAAACACTGCCATATGTTCTCTGTGAAATATTGCCATAATCATTGGCAACAGGAACAGCTGATAGGAGATGAAGGATTGGTTTTCTTCTGTGGTTTTGACTTTATTTTCAAAATCTGTGAAACACTTCTTGATCACCCTAATGTTTTATTTAGTTGCTGCTACCTATACTGGGCTTGTTTTCTTATAAAATGTTATTTCAATAGCTTTTATCTTTCTTGCTACAGCTGCTAACAGCTTCTTTGCATGACATGCCCATTTGCTAAAACCACTGCTTAATCAAAGTTGGCAGTTAAAGGAAGTTTTTTCCCCAAATGAAACAGATAACCTTGTTATGAAGCTAAATAGTTAAAAAATTAATTAGAACTCTCAAAAGCTTGACGAGCACCAAACTGCAAGTTTTCATCTAATGAGAAAGTTCTTGTTCTTCACTCTAACATAGGTAAAAGGACAATTTTGGACAATTAAGTAAACAGCTTAGCTATTTACTGACTCTTGATTGTGAGAAAGTGAAGTCTTCAAAGGTATGATCTTAATTAATGTTAGATTTCTTTTCTGCCTTTCATCATAAAAGGGGTGACTGTTACAATTTGTAGTAACATCCAACAGTGTTAATAAAACATTATTTCCTCTGCCAGTACAACTTCATTACACTATAGCTGTAGCCTAGTAAGAAAGATGATCTTCTAGTAAAAGAATGTATTTCAAGGTTGTTCTTTGGCATTTCTGAAAAGCTTTCCTTTGTAAGCTTTGCCTCTGACATTGTTTTGAACACTTTGGCCTCCATTATGAGGAGACCATTCATTAGAAGCAGCAATCCTCCAATTACCTCAAAACAGCTAGAAGTCTCAAAAGACTGTTTCCACAATAAGCGTGATTCAATAAGAGGGAAGGCAGTGCATTAAGCATGTAAAGTGTTTTTGTGTCTCTGGTTAGAGGCATAGGGTCTCATGGAAGTAAGTGAACAGGATTGATTCTGCTCCTTTTATTAGAATTCTGTTCTTCTAAGCACTGCTTTTTCTGTCTCAAATTGCTAATTTTAATAGGGTACTTGCTAGCTCTGAGAAATATTTTGTTTTATTAAAGCAACAAATGGTTTTACATGTCCCTCTATACTTTGGGAGTTGTGGGCTATTGAAGCAAGCTCTGTCTTACATGCACAGCTCAGGCTATTAAACTGTACACAGGTGATTGATCTCTTTAATAAAACCCTGTTCTTTAGTAAGGAAAGAGTGATAAACAAATGTACTTGTTTGTCCAGTGCTTCAGAGGTTATGGTAACATGAGGACATCAAGAATGCCATTTTAATGAGTAAGTTAGATGAAACACATCAATACGGTCTTAGTTTTAAGCATGTCGGAAAACCAATATGCTTTAAGTTAATTTGATTAATGCTTTTCATTCATTTGCAACACCATGTACATTATAACAGAAAATGTTTTGTACACAAGCAAAGAAAAGATCTGGCAGGTAGAAGTTTCTGGCACTTTCTGCATGAGAATTGAGCAAGTCAGGAACACCAGCTTTGCAAAGCCACTCTCCTGTGGCTTGTTGTGGCTCTGGCTCCTGCAGTGTTTAGAAGGACGTGTCACAGGCGTGCCTGAGGGGGCCTGGCTGTGGAGCTGAGTGCTGTGAGGGAGAGCTGGAGAGCTGCCCTGAAAATGCAGGGCTGTACACATCACCACAGCCCTGGTGCCAAGAATTCTCCCTCTGAACGTACCGGGTCTGTTCGTTCATGCTGACGTTTTTCAGGAATAACTCTGCTGATGTCAATAATTACACGGATCTATATCTTTTTTAAAACAAGTGAGAAAGAGGGAATCAAATCCTCATTTCTTTTGCCATCTACTAAAAAGCACTCTTTCCATGGCAACCCCTGTTTCCATGGTACATGCTGTATTGCCCTTCAGAGAAGCTTTATTAAGAGACACATATACACGCACACACTGTCATGTGAATGTGGTTGCATTTTTATAGCACTCCAAAGGAAAGCTATAGTGAATTGTAATTTTTTTTTTTAAGTTGTAGTGCTTTTTTCATTATACAGTGTGGTGAAGGATTATTGCTGCCACTGCTTGGCGGTGTCATGGGAGTACAATAAAATGTGGTTCTTTTCACTGTTGTTAAGGGATATTCATCAAATCTCTCTATTTACTAGTACATTAAGATCATAGTTTTCTAAACTCTCTTTAGGTGCAAGTTGGCATACAAAGTAATCAAACTCCTTTCGCAACACTAAAAATAAATATACAGTAAAGATTTTCTACTCCTAGGTTCAGTGTGGGAAATAATAAAGACCTTGGCAAATTTGAAGGGTTATCTAAAAAGGGTTATTCTAATAAGAAAATGTGAACCCACAGAAATTTGTGTCATCTTTTCCATAATGGCACCTATTACAAGTTACTTTGGATGTTTAAAATTAGCTAAATTTGCAAAAGTCAGACACCGTACCTTTCTTTTTTTGATTATAAAGGTGCAACTGTGAAACTATTAAAAGTTATATCATTACTTTTACCCTAAGAAGGTTCATTTATAATCATCCTTTTAGACTTTACAGCTCATAATGACAGTAGGTAGAAAAGGTTTCTACTAAGTGTAATATCAGTCTTTCTCAGTATAAGCTAATGCATGCTGTAAGTACGTGTTAAGGTGACACAGACAGAAATGTATCAAAATTTCCCTGAATTTTGGAGAGCTGCTTCATGTGCTGTTATTGTCTGGGACTGAAGTCTGACAAGGCTCTGCAGCTACGTTTTGGAGACTGTCTAGTGTCTGCTTTTCAAGTGTTCTGTTCAAACCTTGGTCAGAAGATCTGTGTAATGTGGAGTAAACCTTAAAAGTATACCTGCCTCCAAATAGGTTTGTTGTCTCCTACCAGTTGTTAATTTCAAAGGTAACCCTGATAAAAACCTTGTAAGAAAGTCAGAGTGGATCCTCTGTGCAAAAGGAACTTTATCTGTGGCCCGAGGCTGCAAAGGTAGGATAGTGCTTCCCAGACATCTGCTCTAGTGCTTGTTTCCCTCACTTGGTCACTGATGTTACAAGTAGGGAAGTAATGTTTGAGTTGATATGAAAAAAAACCCAACATCAAAAAGCTTGGAGGGGCTCTTAAGGATCTCCCACATGAGCAACAGAATGCAGCTATCAATACATCTGATGGTGAAGTTGGGAAAGTCGAAGTAAAGTCATGAGAAATATCAGGAGCTTACTTTGGGGAATTATATGTAACCTTTAAAACTTAGTCTATTAATCAGTAGATGTAGAGCTTATGTACAAATTAGAGGATTTTATTCTGTGTTCAGATGTGATGCCTGTCCTTTCATCAGGAACAGTCCCTTAGCAGAAGTTTCATTAACATCAGTGAGAATTTTATATTAGTATTTAAAGTTTTTTATATTATTATTTATATTTTAATTTTTTTATATTCATGTTTATAACATAATGAAAAGTGCTATTTGAAGGAACACTTTTACCCTTTTAGAGTAAGTCCGTAAAACTCTTGGTTAGTGTTAGTGAAAATGCTGAAGAAACAATGGATTAAAAGAAGGTTTTTATTTATTTATTTAAATCACCAAATGCATCTGTACTAGTACTTTTTGCAGTATTACCCTGCAGCAGTGCAAATGAGTCAGGGAAGTCTGTGATAACGCCTTTCACCATAATGCTCTGTTAAATTTCGTTTTTGGTTTTGCTAAATCTGGGCTGACTCTCCTGAGTGATCAAGGGAGAGAGATAATGCTAACACAGTCCTCACTGCTGGTACCGCTGAAGTCAAGCGCACAACAAGCAATCCTCATAAGGAGAAAAAGCGTTTTGCTTTCCTCTTTGCTTTCCTCAGTGCTGTACAGCCCTTCCTTGTGAATGGAGCATTTGGCTGCTCTGTGCCATCCCGGGATGGAGCACCTGGCACCAAAGCAAGGTGTTAATGTTGATAACCGCAGGAACGCTGCCGCAGTGGCTCGGGGCAGGGAAGAGCTGTTGATCAGCAGCCAGGTTGGGAGGCTTCCATGCCTTGTTCTCCTCGGGATCTTGCTGTGACAGTGCAGGATGCCTTGGACAGCTCTGAGCGCAGAGCGCGGCCTCGGCCGCTGCTCTTCGGGGCCGCGCAGGTCAGTGCCCCAGCCCTTGCAGCCGGGGCGGGCGAGCAGCTCCTGTCCGGGCTGGCCGCCCTCCCGGCCGGCTGAGCGCTTCGTGCCACTGTGCAGCCATTGCTTGCTCGCCGCTCCCTCTGTGCCTGCAGCAGGGTGCAGGGCCTGACAAGGTCCAGCCCAGCCTCTGAACACCTGCGTTGGAGGGCCAGCTGTGCTTGCCAGTGTTACACAGACCCTGATGTTCCCTCTGGGTTATCTGTGGCAGAGGATTTCAGGGAAGAAGTATTTGTGGAGAAAGATTTCCCCTCCTCTTTCCTCTTCCAGTAAGAGAGAATTTATGGTGGGAGTGGAGAGCCCCTGTTCCCCAGGGCTCCTCGTCTGTTCTGGCTTGTGGTGTGCCCAGGGCAGGGCCCCCAGGCTCGGCCAGACCCCGTGCAGGCTGCCCCGCATCCAGTATGCGACCACCCCCTTGTTTCCCTCTTCATTCACAGCAATTTTTCAAAATCAGAGTTTGTAAGTTAAGAAGCAGAAGACATTGCTGCTGGTGCTGCAGACCCCCGAGGAACATAAAGTTACGCGTATGCCTTTCACGTTAACGTGACTTTTCAGCAAGCAGAATTCCTCAGCGCGGTAAGCAAATGCTGGTGCAGGCTGTGATAGGCCGGGCTGCTGGAGCGGTGCGGGCACAGTGCCTCTGGTGCCGCCGAGCAGGCAGCTCGGCCCGCTGGCAGCGCCCCGGCCCTGCTCTGGGGGCCCGCCCCGGCACCGGGCCCTGTGTCTGGAGCCGCCCTCTTTTCAGCGGCAGCGTGCTCTGAAGCGGCAATGCAAGCAATTCTTCATAGTAATAGCGCTCTAATAACAGCCCAAAATGTGTTTTATGGTGGGTGTTGATAACTAAATGCTTATCCTGCATACAGATATTCAAATAATTGGAAATTCTTACCGCCTGGACCCAGTTGAGACTGCTGAAGGATACCTTGATATTGAAGGTTAAAATCAATGGAGGGTGTTTTGATTATTTTTCAGGTGTCTGTTCTGTGTCTTATATAGTATATTTCTGTTGTGGGCACTCATTTCTGTAAATCTGAGGTCTCCCTTTCTTGAATGAATGAGGAGATAAGGAATTGAATTTGAAAGATACTTTATGCCACAGAAAAGCAATTTGGTTTCTGTTTATCAAAGGCCAAGAAGCAAACTAGCAATTGAATTCTCAGTATATATAACCCTTATGTTGCCAGTGTGCCTGCACCTCTGAGGAGCTCTGGTTTTGACTGTGCTTCCAGGGCCTTGTACTCAACAGGGCAGCTGTTCTCTGGCTCAGCGAGCTGCTCTGACATCAGGGTGGCTCTTGGCATCCTTGGAAATTTTACAGGATGTATTCCTCAGTGGTAGTGTTTCCCACTTGATTCTTGCTGTAAAAAGTCATTAAGAGGAACAGAGAGGACCCACTCTGCCTCTCAAGGCAGAGCAGCAAGGTGCGAGCTAGTGCCAGGCAACCAGCAGTGATGTCCCTGTTTTGAGGCCTCCTGAGCCTCTGTGGTGGCTTTCCTCTGCCCGTGGCTCCTCTGGCTGCTTGGTACTGGGACAGGAGCAGAGGAATCATCAGCTATTGCTGTTATTTCATAAGCTCATCGTAAAGTCACTGGTAGCTGGTGGAAATGAATGTGCCTGGATTTGGCACAGATGCTGTACTTCTGCCTGTAGTGTTTTAAGGCTATTGACTTCACAGTTTTGGGAGATGTGAAAAATAAAAGGGCTGGAAGGTTATGTGGGAAGCAGCGGTTAAGAGTCAGTTTGTCTGCCTGGCTGTGTGTCTGCATTTATAATGATGTAACTTAGCTGTGGCCTCCAGTAGCATTTTCCTTCTGAGAAGGCTGGGATTAACTATCATAATTAATTGACTATATGTAAAATGTAATTATAGGTGTTTCATACCTTAAGTATAGCTTTAAAAAAAAAAAGAAAAAGGAAAAATGTGTTAAGAATTCTGGAATTGAGACAATAATAAAAGTAGCAGCTGGATATGCAGATGTTCATAGCGGGATGCAGTAACAGGAAAGTCTTTTTAAGAGGGACTTATCTGAGAAAAAAAAATAACATAATTGTCAGCAGTATAGCTTCACCTCAGTGGTGGCTGGGAGCAAAGGAAAGAATGTCTTGCTTAGGAGCCTGAGAATTTTTTATCTGTCCTTTGCATGTGGTCTGCAGCTGCAGGTGTTTTGAAGGCACCATCCATATCCAGTGGGGTGGCAGAAGCCTGACAGCTGGTAGAGCCCAAAGATGTGCCCTGGTTGTGTTCATTGTGGCAGTGAAGGGACGCTGCTGGCTTCAAGTTTTAAACCTTTTTTTAGTTTTCAAGCAAAAACCTAAATTAGAGCAAACACATTTTCTTTGGGAAAAGCTGTTGCAGAATCAAAATAAAGTGACAAAGTCTATATATTTTTCTTATCAGTAGTTATTTCTTGACTGCAAAATTACAGAAATACTAGATTTGTGGATTTTTTTTAACAGGATTGAAAAAATAATTCATGAACTGGTTCTCAATAAAAGGCAGTGTTGCACATCAAATTTGCTTTTAATTAAAAGATAGCTTTTGAAGTGGTAGCAACAAGTACTAATCATGGTTTTTTTATCCACTGTCACTAAGAATGATGTATAAATGAAAAATTTTTAACACAAGTCAAAACTGCCTGGCCACACTTAAGATTCCTGTTTGAACAAGATAAATATATTGTTCTCTAGTTACTTCTTAAAATTCTCCTTAGCAAAATACAGAGACAAAGGTAAAAATAAAACTTCTAGAAATTTATCACAGTACCTAAGTGCAGATTTGAAATTGAGATCTGCAGAGTCAAGGGAAGCTGTGCACATTGCATGTCATGGAAATGGCACAGAAAGATTCCTGTGACAGGTCCTGTTTGATGGTTCTGTGGATTTTGTGTTATTACTGCTTCTTTGTGATGATCTGATTTCTAATGGATACTAGAAAAACGTAAGTACAATAATGTATGTCAAATGTAGTGGCTGTTAAGAAAAATAGCCAATTTCTAGATCTAGTTATGAATATTATCTGTACAGGTGCTGTTAATATGTAAAGGTACAGGAACTGAACTTCTGTCAGAGCTTGTAGGAGGCATCTGCAGTGAGCTATAGAGCTGGGAGGCATGGAGGGTAGTGCTGGAGAAGGTCTTAGAGAGATGCAGGTTCCTTTTAGCTAAACAATGTGTACTAGCATTGCCTCAGCTTACAGCTTTGAACTAGTTAATGGGACACATTCCCCCAGTGCTTTACAGCAAAGGTTTTGGGTATTTTTCAAAGAAAATTAATGCACTTTGCTTACCCTTTGTCAATGGTAGTTACAAACAGAACTGCTATTTCAAGTAACAGTTATAAGCCATTACTTTAATGGTTTGACAAATACCTGGGAGGACAGACTGCAATATTTCATCTGAGAAAGGACTGAATATTAAATAAATGTAACCTCCCATCGGGTCCTGCTTTAATCCCCTACTGGTTTTGGAAGGTGAATTTAAGAGCTGAAAGCATTTTAGAGTAAGTGTTAGGGGAGAGGGTCAGTAAGACTTAGACAGCAGATTAGCACTTTGTGTTCAGAATAATCCTTTCCCCTTTTGCCTTATCACTTCAAACACATCATTGCAAAATGCAAGATTTAACTTTAGTTAGGTATACAGCTGGCTTGTACTGATCTTCTAATAGTTATGGGTAATAGATTAGTGTATTGATTATTAACAATATTTTTTCTTTTATTTAATGTTTTTTCCATACTTCTGATATGTTGGACTGAGAATTGGGATTTTCACATTAAATCAGAAGGCTGAACTTCTAAACGTAGTCCTTGAGGCTAGTACCCCAGAGAGAAAATTCTCAAGTCATAACCTGTTTTGCTTTAGAAGTTAGAAATAATGAAGTTGTTGAAAATATTTAACTCAAGACTTAATGCAAGACTTAAATGCAAGCAGAACATTTAACTTCTCAAACCAAAAGCAAATGTTTCTTATAAATCCTTCTTTTTATGGAAAAATACTTTTGGCATTAATTGATCTCAGCTGGGGGTAACAAGGTGTTGCCAGTGTGAAATATTTTTGTCCATTGTGAGAAGTAAAAATGAATTGCTGATTGTAGTAACTTTTTTTTTTTTAATGGTAGTGTTATATCATGGAAATACTTGTCTACATATGGGAAGAGATTTTAGAACAATTTCAAACCATTTCAGTACAAACAACAGCAAAACAGCTATTGGAATATCAAGCCCTTTAATTATAAGGGGGAAAAGAGAAAAACATTAGAAGTTGCATGTAATGTCTGTTTTCATTCTATATCTTCTTTTGGCAAGAGAAAGCTATTTTGAAAGGATTTGATTATTCAGCTTATTATTCAGTAACTGGTGTAATAGACAGCCAATCAAAAGGCAGTTTGTCTTTCTAGATAAATTCTCGTTATCAATTATGTCATGCAGACCAAATAAAAATATTTTAAAGTTGTTCAGATGCCTTTATTGCAATCAGAATTCAATAAGTAGTGAAACAAACTGATAAACCAAGTCAGTAAGAAAATGTCTCCCACTGAAATGAAATTGCTACTGTCAAAGTCCCTGTTCATTTGCTAAAACCTCTGTTTCTGGTTCCTCTTCAGATGCACTGCACACCTGGCCTGCACCTGTGACATCTCTTACAGATTAGTTGATTTCCAAAATGCCTTGATAGAAATGAAGTGATTTAGTGAGCAACTAACAAACTGTGCCTTGTCTCTGGGTGAGGGATGCGTAGCTATAGGGAAGCATGAAGAGTATCTCCCTGTTGAGCTACCCTGGATCAGGCAGGTAGCCAGCTTGTTTTGCAGATGGATGCACAGTTACAACAGTATGGCTCTGGTGTCCAGGTGTTCCAGTGGCTTTTTTTGGAGTTGAGCCAGAAACCAATCTTTTCTAAGAAAAGAAAGTGATAATGAGTCATTCACAGATGTCTCAAACACACTTAGAAGTTAATGTCTTCCTACTGTAGCAATAATAACATAATATTAAGAGGTGAAGGCCATCAACTCAGTCAAATGGAATTAAAAAAAAGTCTCATACCTTCTTTTTCCTTTCCCTTAAGTATTATTTATTACTTAGCAATAGCAACCATGATGGGCTAAATGCTTTCTTGCAGCCATAATATCCTGGTCTCAGCAAGGAGTGCATAATTTGACAGATGGATGTTGCTGAGGAAGGAGTGCAGAATGCAGGCAGGTTTTTTCTGATGAGCTGATGAATATTAGTTAAATCGAAATAGTGGGATCAGGACTGATTTCATATAGCCTGACCTTGCCCATTCAGTGGTTTTTCTTCTTTGTCCTTCTTGTCTTCCTTGTATCAGTGACTTGTTTTCAACACTAAGTGAAAAAGCCTCATAGAGCTGCTCTGTGTGTCTTCCAATTAGCTGTGCACAAAGCAGTGGGACTCCAGCACGGCTGCAGGTGAAGCCTCCACCATGGCAGCAGCCTCTGCACTGCTGTGGAGGGTGCAAGTTTTGGGTAGGGAAGCACCTGTTGGGAAAGAGTGGCCTGACTGCTCAGATGCAGCTGTTGCCAGCTGCTGCTGTAGTGTCTCCTTGCAGTGAGATGCTCCTGTAGCAGAGGCATCTTCAGGGGTAGGAATGCCAGAGATTGCCACAGGCTGATTTTCAGAGGTACAAGCCTGCAAGGGACAAAGAAGAGCACAGTGAAAGAAGAAAGGGAGTCCCCTCAGAACATCTGCAATGCCATTTAACAGTGGCAGTAAGAAGCAGTAATGAGAGATAGAGGAAAGAAAAAATGTGAGTTGTGTCCCACCAGCTTTAAGGCCTATAATGTAAGATGAGGGAATTTGGTGTGAAATGACAACTTTGGAAAGCAGACCTGGTGAAAGGAGGGTAATCAATGCTGCCAGGCTATATCAGCTTTATAGGAAAGATGAGAGCAACATAGAGTTCTAAGGGAGTGGTGGTCTACAGGAAGCATTTTATAAAGCACAACAGCATAAAAAAATATTATGGGAGAAGAGCAGATCCGTGGAGCCACTGTGGGCAGAAATCTTGTGCTCTAATGAAAATGCAGTGCTAAGATTGTCACCAGCCCCCCGCTCAGACCTGTAATAGTGCTCAGGAAATGTGAAATGAGAGTAGAGAAGCTGCAAATTCAGTACAGGCAGCAACAGTGAGGCATTTCAACAGGTGCCCTGTAGAGACTGGATTGGTGCCTTATCATGATGGGAAAAAGAGAGGATGCATCCAGATGTGCAAAGTGGCTGCTTCCCAGAACACCTGGTGCATCCAGAAAGGTGTTACTCCCGAGTGGTGCACTGGAGCTGCTTGGTAATCAGTGACTGTTAGAAGATCACATTGAGCACTGTAGCTGAAGAGAGCAAAATAAACACATGCAGAACATGGTAATTTGATTTTAAGTACAGGATCTGCAGAACAAGCAGACAATTGGACAACAAACACTTACAGAATTAATCTAAAAGGCCTGTAAGCATCCTGAGGGCTATTAACAATACAGGTATTTTAATAAAGTTATGAGAAATCTCCGCATATATCTCACAGTAAAAAAAGAGAATACTAAACCATCCTCAGGAGCTTACCTCACTAGATAGAAACCTCAGTGGAGGGTACTGTAGCAAAATGGCCAGCTGCTGGAAACAGAAAAGCCTGCTCAGATGAACAGCAGAGGAAAGTCCTTAGAACATGGCAGGTCAAATACAAACAGGAAATTAAAAATCTCATAAAGAATTAGAAAAATGCCTTACAAAAGATGCTCAAGCTGTTGACAAAAAGCTCCTTAGTATATCAAACTCATGAAATCAGTGAGACTACTTGACAACAGCAGCGTAACTGGGGGCACTTAGTGGGAAGCCTGGGCCAGAAATGGTCAGTGAATTCTTTGTACTGCTCTCTGCTGCAGAAGGTGCTGGGAGGATCTTTCACAGGAGTTTCTTCTTACATGTGTGATGGTGGTGGTGACTTTTTTTCTGTTTATTGTTTTGTATTGGTGGTGTTTGTTTTTCAGCAGGTGGATCAGAGAAAATAAATCAGCCTGGAGTGAGTATCGAGAAGCTGTGCTGCTGCTGCATCCCATCCTTGCAGGGAGCTGGTGGGTTGTCAATGCAAGTCCTGTCCGTAAATTTGGTTCTAGAGGGTAACCTGGGAATTACTGACCAGAGTGTCTCTGAGATCTCCATACTTAGTGAGCTGGTAGCATCCCTTTTAAAGAACAGCACTATTCAACATGTGGCTAATCACAAATACAAGGTCCTTGCAATGTGAGCTTGTAGCCCAGAAAGCCAGCTACCTCCTGGCCTGTTTTACAAGCAGTGTGGCCAGCAGGCTGAGGGAGGGGATTTTGCCCCTCTGCTCTGGGGAGACTTCACCTGCAGTGCTACATCTAGTTTTGGTCTTCAGCATAGCAAAGGCATGGACCTCTTGAAGCAGGTACAGATGAGGCTGTGAGGCTGATCAGAGAGCTGGAGCACCTCCCTTATGAAAACAGGCTGGGAGAGTTGGGATTGTTCAGCCTGGAAGTGAAGGCTCTGGGGAGACCTCTTAGCAACACTTCTGTATTCACTGGGGGCACAGAAAGAGGGGCACAGACTTTTTAGCAGGGTGTAGCAATAGGACACAGGGTAATGGTTTTAAACTAGCAGAAGATAGAGACTGACACTAGAGATAAGATTTTTTTTTTTTTTCACAGGGCTTGGTGCAACACAGGAACAAGTTGTCCAGAGTGATGGAAGATCTCCCATCCCTAGTAACATTCAAGATCAGGTTGGACAGGGCTCCAAGCAAGTTGCTCTAGTTGAAGCTGTCCCTGCTCATTGCAAAGTAGTTGGACTAGATGATCTTTATAGGTCCCTTTCAACCCAGACTAATCTCTGATTCTAAAATCTCGTGTGTAAAAGCCAGTGCCACTCTGGAGGAAGGAAGTTCATACACAGTGCCATGCTGTAAGAGCGTTGTGGATGTGTGGATACAGGAGATGCAGTGCACACCTCTCACTGGCTTTTTGACAATGCAGTGAGCTGCTTTTATGTCCAAGTTTATTAAAAAAAATAATTTGATAGATTTGTTTGATAGAAAGCGACTTAGGGTGCTGGTTAACAGCCAAATCAATATGAGCCAGCAGTGTGCCCAGGTGGCCAGGAAGGCCAGTGGCACCCTGTTCTGGATCAAGAATAACGTAGCCAGCAGCATCAGGGCAGTGATGGCCCCCCTGTACTCGGCACTGGTGAGGCTGTGCCTCGAGTTCAGCGTCCAGTTCTGGGCCCCTTTGCTGGAACACGTCCAGCAAAGCACAACAAGGCTTGGGAACTGTCTAGAAGACTTGTCTGATGGGAAGTGGCTGAGGGACCTGGGCTTGTTCGGTCTTGAGGAGAGGAGGCTCAGGGGCCCTCACCACTCTCTACAACCTCAGGAAAGGAGGTTGGAGCGAGGTGGGGGCTGGTGTCTTCTGCCATGCCTGCAGAAGGGAAAGGACCAGAGGAAATGGCCTTAAGATGAGATGGGAGATCCAGATTAGACAAGAGAAAATTTTTTTCACTGTTAGGGTAGTCAGGTTGCCCAGGAGGTGGTGGAGTCACCTCTCTGGAAGTGTTTAAAGCAGTGGGTAATAGAGTTCTGGATCTGGCAGTGGGTAATACAGTTCAGTGGTTACAGTGGTAGTGCTGGATGGACAGTCAGACTGGATGATCTTAGAACCATAGTCATGGAGGCTGGAAGAGAACGTTAAGTTAGCACAGGTAAGTGGATGGCAGAAAAACTGAATATACAACTGTTTACACAGTCCTGAAGTCCTTCACCCCTGAACAAGGGGACTTTTGAGGAAATTACTGCCATTATTGCCATTTCTTTTTGAGACTTTTGAAGTTTAGGAAGGGAAGAGAGCATAAAGTGGGAATGGGTCTATCAAAGTAGGTCTTCAGTTTGTCTTTTTGTCCTCTGTATGGAGAAACAAAACACAAATTTGTGCTACTGGACCTGCAAACTTGAGAGAAGTAGCCTTCCTACTAGTTTCTTCCTTAAATGATTTTTAAGAAAAAAAATCCCAACCACCAGCCAACTTTATTGTGGCTAATTTTATGTTTTTTTCAGGAATCAAACTGTTGCAAATGAAAGCGATATTTGTGTTGATTCATTGGGACTATGGTGCGCAGTGTGCATAAACTTAATTGCAGAAATATTGCTACACAAATACGATTAAATATTGACCACAAATATATGAGTTTATAGCTAGAAAATGTGTTTTTCATTCACTTTTGCTGAAGTATTTTTCGGCCCTTTTCTCCCTTAGGCAGTGGTGTGATTTGTTTATAACATTATATGTGGGTCCCAAAAACCCACAATTGAGCAAATAGTTAAAGCAAAATTGACATTACTAGTTAAAGTTTGATACAGAGAATGCTGTTTCTTTTATTAATGTGCATATCTGTAAAATTCCTAGGCAAATCATCAATGGTAAGTCTATAATTTTCTTTGGCTGTTAGAATATCGCTTTTCTGTGGAAAAAATAAAAATACATAGATTGAATTTAGGGTTTTTTCCAGGGTCTGGGTATGACTGACTTGCCTGATTTTGAAATGTGAGGATACCCATGGACCTGGTTTCTTTATAACTGTGGCTGTATAACTTTCTTTTGTCTTGCATCAGTCTTTCTACTATCAGATAGAAGTCAAAATCTTGGCTCTTTTGAAGTGAAATTGAAGTTCTATTTTTAAAAACCAAACTAACCAAAACCAACGCATCCTTTGTAGTGTTTCAAAGTTAGCTTTTATTAGAAGTATGTTAATTCTCTTAAGAGCTTGTGCAAAAAGATACATTCTATGGAAAAGTAGGCTAGATAGATGCTGAATGCTTATAGGACCTTTATACTACCTCTGATGTTCCAGGTAACTTTATGTAAAGCCTCTGAAGTTGCACTTTGATTATAGTCAGTAAGAGGCTGAAACCATTTGTTAGCCAGGACAGGCAGTGCTGGGGGGATGTGTGTGATGGCTGCATTGCTGTTAGATCTGTCTGGTACCTTTAAGGCTCTTTGAAAGATACTTTGTAAAACAGAGAGTAAATAGAAAGTATTGAGCGTTAATATGGCCATTTTCCTGGGTGCCCAATAGCCTTCAAGTCATAAAAATGAGAAATAGGTTTTGAAAGAAAATAATTAATATCTACAGGTTCAGAAATTACTCTGTTAATGGATGTTCTCATCAATTAAACTTAATGGTCTGAAAAGTGTTATTGATTGCTTTGATGTTTCATCTAAACACACACAAAAAAGGGGGGAAAAAGTGATTTGTTTAATTTTATCTGGTGACTATTTTCATGCCCATTTATAGTGTGAGGAATGCTAAGGGAAAGTTCTATCAGTCTTTTTTTTTTCCTCCGTGAATCTATTTGCTCATGTAGTATGGCATGAGTGGGCCTGGCTCCTCTGGGCAGGAGAGACTGATAAGATCATTTTAGGGAAATCTAATTATTCTTTGAACTAGAAACTTCTGCTGCACAGCTGAGGGAAGTTTGCACACATCTTATGTACCATTACAGCTGGTTTATTAAATTAGAGATCTGTGTGATTTGAAGATCAAGTATTGTATTATATGTATTTAGTACCCATATGGGTTACTTTGACTTCAGTATTTATTTACTAGACTTGATCATTTTTTAAGGGATATTGGGTAATTCATATTATTTTTTTAACTTTTTTTTAAATTTTTTTTCTGATTTTGTTAGGTGATTCAATCAGAAAGTGGGTTTGGGTAGCAATAGGTAAGGGGATGATGTGGTGTGGCTGCCTCCTGTGTTTGGTTTGCTGTGTCACTGAGTTTGGAGGCAGGCAAAAGCACCAGTATTGGTGACTGGAGTTTACTCAGTTCATTCCTTCTGGTCCACACGCCATGCCAAGGTTCTTTGTCATCTTGTGCACAGGATTGGAAAGCTACTGGTAGGGTAATTGTGGCTAAAGCTACAGGAGGTATTACAGGAGCCAAACTTAAATGTCAAGATATTTGTGTGGAGATGTTTGGTAAACAGTGTATCTGTTACTTCATCTGTGGTAACTTAGAGATTCATCATGTGCCTTTTTCTCACCTTTTACTTTATGCCATGTCACCATCTCAAGCTGTTGGTTCCTTCAGGTGCAGGAGGAAGCTGGAGGTTGCATTTTGATGTTAAACATTACATTTTTATGAACACTGTTATAATCTTTCATCAATTTTAGTTACCTGATTCTTCAATTTTTACTTTTTTCCCCTGGTCTCTACTGTTACTGCCATTTACTTGGCAGAGACAGGAAGAAGGTGATGGTTTCATCTAATTCATACCTTAGAAACTAATTTTGAGAAATAAAAAACACATGCAGCTGATTTCCGGGGTTAACTGTATGGCCCTGACAACTATCTGTCTCTTTCAGGAAATGATTAATAGGCTTAAAATCATGTGGTCTAGACTTCTAGGAATTTTTTTTAAATTTCTGTCTGTCTTTGGGAATATAGAAGAGAAAGTTAGGAATATAGATTAATTTGGCTGCCTCTTTATTAGTGCATTTGAGAAGTACTTGACAAAGCTTTCTCCTGGATCTATTTAGAGATTGGGTTATTTGGGGTAGAGGCTCTGACAAATGATGACTTGCGTTGGATATGTGCTCCTGTTACGTCATCCCTGCTAGAACTGAGTTTCCAGGTATTTCCCACCATCAGTTTCCCTGTACTTGTCCATCTGGTATAAAAATGCATTCCATCCCCTGTCAAGAGACTGAAGTAGAGAAATTGAAGCCCCAGCTCTGGTCTGCTGTGACCACAGAGAGGCAGCTGCTAAACTAAGTCAGAGGGTGCTCAAGTTCCCCCTACCAGGAGGTGCAAGAAACACTGAGTGACATCCACTCAGTAATTTCTGGCATTTCTCCTTCCTAAATGCAAGGCTGCCTTCCACCACCACTTCCTTTTGCACTATGATGCTGTGCCCTTGTGGTTGTGAATAGTGCCTGGCCCCTGCTCGGTCTTTGTAAAGAGCTGCTTTAAAAACAATACCTTGTTTGTTGCATTCATCTTTGTTGACTACAGTGGTGACCTTGCTTATACCCACATCTTGTTACAGTTTATTTTCAAAAATCTTTGATCTTCTTTGGTACTTCTGTTGGAGGAACACTAGTCTGCAGACTCGTGTAGGATATATCAGCTGGCAGCTGAAGATACAGAGCAAGACTATGCTAGCTTGTTCTTGTAATTCAGAGTTAATTGATTATCCTGAAGATTTTACAGCCTAGAAAGGCTTAATTGAGTGGCAGTAACCATAGCCAGTTTGTCCTTATGCCTTTTGCCCCTGCTCCCTACCCCAAAATATGCTTGATACTGACTTCTCTTTTCTAGTCTGCTGATGTGGAGGCAGGCTTGGTTGGATTTCTTCTTCTGCAATGAGATTAAAAGTAATACCAAGTTTTTTGACTTTAGGGGGGAGGTGGCAGAGCTGGGGAAATGGACTGTGCCTCTCTATCTCTTCATATAAACCAACAGGGGGTTTACTCTTTTCATAGAAATGGACAGACAGTCAAAACTTTAAACCTTGGAAGCAACACACAGATAAATTGTTGTTTACATGCAGGCTATTGGGAAAAGAAATAGAGAGGTTATGAGTAAACATCTGTGTATGTCTTTTGCTCAGTCTTAATTTGGCAATGAGCTGAGCAGATAAGAGTTCATATTGCTGTAGCTGGCAAAAGTTGGTGTATCATATATAGAGTGTATACACAGAAAATGAAATGATACCATGCTTCTCTATGGTATGAGAAACTGTGTCTATACATTTTAACGTAATGAGATGATTAAAATCTGTGTTGAAGTTGTATTCTGAAATTCACTTCAAAAGTACTTGCAATTAACATAGGAAAAAGTAAAAATTCACTTCTGGAAAGATAACGAGATACTTTGCATTAAAATATGCATTGATCATGGTTAACTTCCTGTGCTTTAAAAAGTTAAATTAGAATGCTAAGAGTTGCACCAACTTGCTCTTGTCATACAGGATTAAATTTTATTAAGGAGTGGAAGGGTTTATAGTACTTTGGTTATTACTGTAGTTTTTTCCAAAGCATTTTCAGTACACACCATGTGCTAGTTATGGATCTGTGAGCCCAGATCAGAAGGCAGAATATGATCACCTCTGTTGTGAATGGTAAGTGTAAATGGCTTACAGCCACTTTCCATGCTCACTAAGAACCAAACACGAAGTATTTAAACATTCCTAAACATTTTTTAAGAGTCATCCAAGTTTAATGAGAAGGTACAGAACTCTGTTGTCTCTACGAAATAAAAATTGTCTTGGGTAGAATGAAATGGGTGTTAAGAAGTCATATAAAGATGAAATAACAGGAAGAATCTTGCTAATTAGAATAGGTGAAGTTTATCGATATCCATTTATTTAGTGGAATTAGGTAGTCTTTTCTTCTCTTTAGGTTAGTTAATAGTCCCAGGTGTATGAGACTCCAAATCTTTTTCATTGTGGTTTATTTAATTTCTTCTATTAACCTTCTGAACTTTGCTGTACAGATGAAGGGTATGGAGCTGTAATGTCTACTGGTTTTGCTGTGTGTTAAGCAGTGGCACTGTGTTTAGATGATACACTCTTTTCTTCTCAGTGCTACAGGGAAAGACTTTGATCTTCCAGGAATTGTTTTCTGTCAGTAGTTAAGTGCCTTTTGTGTCTGGGTATTCACTTTTATTTGGGTGCATTTAGTCAGAAATAAAACTGTGAACAAATTACTGGAATTTAATCTTTGCAGATGTGGTTCCCTTTTCAGTCCTTTGAATATTGTTCTAAAACCATCTGGTACACTTAAATTCACATTTATGTGGTTGCTTTAGAATGAGTATTTTCTGTTAAGGCTATCTCTGAAGCAGACAGTCTTCTTGAAGATGATCTTGTAACTCTTGGCATTGCACCATTGACTATTTGGAGCGTAGACCCTAAGGCTCACACTGATGATTTTAACTCCTATTACACTATTGATTCCAGAAATCCAATGAAACTGCATAATAAAATTTTTTCCTGTTTCCATCTATTATAATATCCATATTCGTAAACAAAATTTCATGATGGAGCAGATATTTTTTTCCTAAGAGTCTTTCCTATTCAGAAGTCTGAATCAAAACCAGCTTGTCATATTGACTAAGAGATAAATTTGATGTTGCCTGGTCCATCTCCCTATACAGACACATTTTGACACAGTGTATTTGAGTGCTAATAATGACATTAGAAGATGTTGGAAAGAGATCTAATTTGGCATGCAGGAGTGACTTTGCTGTCATCTCCTATTTTCTGCACAATTGACAGCAGATACTTGGGGCTGAATTTTTCTTTCAGGTCAGATTTCTAAGGCATGAGGCTGTCTGTTAGAAACAGATAAGACCAAAACCAATATGGAAGTACTTGTTGGAAGTGTCAGCAGTGCTGACGATTTAAAAAGGGTGCTTCAGTTTTCTGTTTATGACATGACACAACAACATATATTTCACTAGCAATAGAATCCAACCAACAATCCCATGCCAATTTTTTAAATTTTTCACTGTGAAAATTTTGTAATAATACTCTTATCTTGGAAGAATAAAATTTTTTTTCAACTAATATATCTCTTTTGTTACACTCTCTAGCTAGTACAGTTAAATTATTTTTCAAGAAATCAAGGTATGTATAAATGCCCTCATGATCCAAAATGATTTCAAGCTTTCACTGTCAGACAAATGAAATTTATATCTGTACCTCAGTTTTAGTGTGCAAGACACTCAAAATGTGTATGAAAACATTATCTGAGGTAAAACCAAAACAACACGCTTCCAGATATTTCCCTAGATATTTCATACACTGTTGGTTCTCAAACAGCCCATTTCATATCCCACCTCTTCCTTTCTGCAGAAACAGCTGGGCTACTTATATGTTTCTGTTGGTGAATGTTACTATCTAAACTAACCCAATAAAACTTGCCTCAAAGAGCAAAGCACAACTCACACCCAGTCTGCTCCCACGCAGCCACGCCAAGAACTGCAGCGAAGCACCGTGCTGTGACCACTGAGGCCTCCTTTTCTGGAGCCTGTGAGTGGTGAGGATAGCAGGGCTCTACCAGCCTGTCCTCTCCATTCCTCATTACCAGTATTTTCTTTTTGCTGATGTCCTTTGCCCTCCCTTTCCAAAGCAGGTTGAACTTCTCAAAGTCACAGCATCAGGCTGGCAGCAGTGGGTTTTAGAATGAAAGGTTTTATTTACTCTTGGGAAGTAAGAGGAAGGGTGAGCTAGAGTGAACATTTTTGAAATTAGTTTCTCTAATTACATAAAAGTGTTGGATAAAAAAGCCCAGATACTGTTGTAACCAAAAAACCGGTCTGTCTGGCCTTGTCTGTCTCTGTCTTGAATAGATGGTACCTAAGAAACAGCAAAGAATGTTTCAAGAGTGTAGGATTACTTCCCTGGTACATGTTACAAGATCCCCCAACAAAAACTGTGGGAGGGTCTTATAACTTGCCCAGGACTTTGTCAGCCAGAAGGACATCTTCTCATATAACAGCTTTTGATAAATTTTCTCCAGTCTTTCCCAAATTAGATGAATCTATTACCTATCTCCCCTATCAGACAGCTCCCTCAGTTTAGTTACTGAGTGGATGAAGTGACATCTCTTGATATTACCAGTTTCTTTTTTTGACCCTTGTTCTTGTGCTGGAAGAGGTGGTGAGCAGTGATTTCCCTCCCACTGTCTCTGTCACCTGCCATTGAATATATGTCTATCATCACCTCTGTTGTCTTTGCCCTGGCTGAGGCATTGTGGTCTGTCTCATCATATTGCAGACAGAATTTGTTTCCCACCTTTTACCTTTCCTCTTACACCTTCTAGCTGAAGTACATGGCAAAGTGGAAATATACAAAAGAATCCAAGCAGCAAATATTATATTTTTATGCAGATATGCTAAGATACTGTCTTTTCTGTTCTCTGCTCCTTTCCTAGTAAGTTCTAATATGGCTTTTTGACTGCTACTAAAATTTTAGAGTAGTCCTGAAATTTTGACAAGTCAACATTTGACAATTCAGTTATTCAGTATAACCTCAAAGCCTCTATTCTGATTGGTGACAATCAGCCCAGACCACATCTCTATATCTATATGGAAAATCCTTTCCTTCTTCCTACATCTCCTGTTCCATGTGTATCAATTAATTTTTTTTTTTAAATTTAATCTGGTTTTGTATCTAGCACCCAGTTACATAGTTTTTAAATTTCTGTTGCAGTGTTTCATTGCTTCTGAGTTTTTGGGGGTTATAAGGAAAGGAATATTTCCAGTATGCACATTCACATCCCTATTCATTCTATTTCTAGACTGTTGAGGAAATTTTTGTTTCACAAACTTGAGCACAAGTCCCTGAAAAAGCCCGTGTGAAAGCAACCTGTAAATTGTGCTTCATCCTTGAAACCAAAGCAGCTGCACCTGTTTGTTCACCTCTGCCATGTACCTCCTAAAAAGGTGGCTTATAAATCAGATTTGCAACATTAGCAGAATTTGGAGGAGGCACGTGTTTAAATTGCAGTGGGATGTCAGTTGTAAACTATGCCCTGAAGTATGAGGACAGGACCCTGCAGGAAGACACTTGGAGGGTGAGTTTCCACACTGAAAGATGCTGTAGGCACAGGATTCATGCTCTGGCAATATGGCAGGAAGTTTCTCAGCTGAAGTACATTGTTTGATTTGGTGTAAGGAATTAATTTCACTACTTGGTCTCATGACTGCAGTCTGAAGAGTGACCAGTTGTGCAGTGGGCCAGATGCTGTTGATGTTAGTTCAGCCTCTTAGCTGGAGAATTCATTGTGTGAAAATGGATCTTTGTTCTCTGGAAAAATACACTTCTTTGAATTCCCCTATCCTGACTAATTGCTCTAATTAATTTTAGTAGTTTATTATCAATCTCAATTCTTCATTAAAATCTGTAATGAAAATGCTCAAAAGGAATTCTGAAAGATTTGGAGTGAAATAGTGTTTTCACCACATGTTTGCTAGTGTGTTCCCAAAAATACAAGTGAATATATATGTATTTCTTTTTAAACAGAGTAGGGAAGGAGGGGGAATATATGAGAACTATAGTTTAATCTAGTGAACAGTTTTGCTTCTCAGTTCTTTCCCTGCCAGATCAGGCTTTGAAAAATGGAGAAACTATTTTGAGATTTTAATAAACAATCCAGGAAATTGGAAGTTTTCATTTTGACAGTTTCAAGATGAAGTGTTTTAACTTTAATATCAAAAATAATTTTTCATCTTTAAGCATCTTTTTAAAAGAGGCAGAAAGCAATTTCATGTGGAGGTAACTGATCTTGATCATGGGTGATGTCATGTCCTGTTGGATTAACAGTGCAGGGAAAGTAGCTTGGCTGCTGCTGAAGATACATTTGCTCTGTAAAAAGTAGAAATTTTCTGATTTGGGGTTGTAACGAAATGCGTTTTATAATTATCTAAGAGTAGTAAGGAAATAAAGGGAAAAAATTTATATGGAATTGAACAGTATCTGGATTATCTGTTCTGCAAGCTGCTGATGACATAAGGAGTGGAGCATCTTCAGCAGCAGGAAGGAGAATATTTGCCCCTCTGTGCTGGTCAGTAGAGCTCAGCCCCAGATTAGAGTAAATCTGTCTCATCAGGGTTTTTAAATGTGAGACCTGAAGCTGAATTACACATAATATGCCTATTAATTTTTATCTGTCTCTATGTGTTTTGAGTTTTCTTTCCAAAAAAGGTGTTTTTGTAATGAATTGTGAACAAGTGACACCATGGGTAGTGGTAGATGTAGAACCAGTTACAAGAGCAATTCCCTGTATGACTATCTAGTTAAATAGAAAATAGACAGGAAACATATATTTACCCTTTAGTGGTAAAACGCGTTGTGGGAACACTGAAGTGCATTTTTTACTAGGCCAGTATTTTGAACTGGTAAGTGATTATCATCTTCTAAAATGACACCAGTAGATCAAAGATCAAAAAGCTAATGCCACATTGAGATAACATCTTATAACCCTATAAGTTTCAACTATATTATTAGGGCAGAAAGCATGAGCATGTTGAATATTTTTTCATTTCATGATAAGGAATAAGAATAGTTTAGAAATAATTTTCTCATAAACATGGAGTATGTGATCAGGCTACTCCAGGAATAGTTCAAATGAGGTGCATGGGGTATGGCAAAGATGAGATAATAAATGGTGTGAATTATTCTTTTAGTTGATTTTTGTTTGTAATAAAACTTAATTTCTTTAGCAAGGACATATTTACAGGCTTTTTTGCTACTGTTACCTTACTTGTAATAAATTTTACACCGTGCTGTATAAGGCAAGGAGCACCATAGCCAGTGATTGGGCTTGCAGTAAAAACAAAATACTGCACCTATTCACAGGACTGTGGTGAGCTGAGGCTACCCCTGTGTGTGTTCAGGCTGGTCTCAGTCAAGCTCCCACAGTCTCCAGGAAGAAGGGGCAGCTCCAAATCCTGGTTATTCAGCCTGCTGAACAACAACCTCTGAATCGCCCAGGCTGGTTGAAAGGGGCTTGTGCTGTGGCTGGGACCTGCCTTGTCTTCAGCTGAGCATCCCACCTGGCCTCCCCTGTCCCTCACCTGTGCCCCTGAATTGGCATCACTCTTCCACTGCTGCTGCTCCTCAGGAAGAGACCTGGCCTCTCTGCTCCTTCCTGGGTTGCCTCTTACCAGCTGAATACCTGAACTTAACAGCAGAGGACGGTGCCAGTGCTCCACAGCAAAGTTTTGTCTGCCGTGGGACTTGGTCAAGGTCAGTCTTCTGCCTGCCACTGGAGCAGTTGCCTTGTTAAGTGGAGGGAACGCATTGTTACAGTTCTTTGCTTTTAGCTGTGGTTCCCTTTTCCCCTTTTCCTCTTTTCTTTTGTTTCCCCTTTCCCTCCATTTCTGTGAGCAGTCAAAACCAGTATCACATCCTATGTTTAACTAGCTGTGTTGAGTATATCTGCTTGAAAACAGCTTTCTTTTGCTTTCTCTGCAGTTAAATTAGAAAAGTTTCTTAATGTATGTGAAGCATGAGTCCAGATGAGTTAAACAGATTTTATTTTATTTTTGATTCTATTCACTCAATAGAATGATCAATCCTGTGCTTAAGGTGCTTGTGCACCATATTCCTCAAGGAATATGTAATATTCATCTCTTCCCAAGCACAGTGTTGGAGGACATGCTTTTTCTAATAAAATGTGTTTGGTTTAATCCCAGTGGTCCTTAAAGCCCCTTAGGTTGCTGCTAGGTTGCAGCACCCAGGGAAGAGAAGGCTGCAAGAAGAAAAAGATGAGCCAAAGTATTTTTTTTGGGATAGTTTTCCTCAAACTGAGGGACACGTCAGCTCCGTGACAAGTCCTGGGATATATGTGTTTCGGCACCAAGCAAGCTGGGCAAAACTTGTTCATGCAGTCCCACTTACTCCCTTTCCCCTCTCCACTGCTTTGGAGGGGGACCTGCCCAGGTGCTGCACGTCCTTGTGCCTCCAGCACCTGGCACAGGTGGGAGCCAGGGCGGTCCAGTGCTGCCCTACCCCTGGGGAACCGCAGTCACTGCCCGTGTCCTGCAAGAGTGGGAGGCCTTGGATGCCTCCCCTCTTCTCTCTCTTCCCTCTCTTTCCTTTCTGCACATTACATGCTCCCATGTCGGAAATGCTGGGGACGTTTGAAGGGTCTAGGTACTTTTGTGGAGATGGGTTGAAAAGTTGTGACAAACAACTTTTGTTTTTGTGGAGATGGGTTGAAAAGTTGTGACAAACCTGTATTGCTTGGATATTCCTGTGTAACCTTTGAAAGTTTTGATGGAAACTTACTGCTGGCCTTTGTATTTTGATGCCTAGATGCTTGTTATGTGGATGCCCTAAACTTTCTGTCTATAATAAGACAATTAATTCTTTTGATATTTTGCTTTTTACAAGACTATTATGACTTGAACTGCTTTTCTCATGACTCATGAGAATGGCAATTGGTAACCCACTAATATTTCTGCCCACAAGGGTTTGTAATTTTAGAAGTAATCACTTCGTGGCTGATGTAAATTTTGTAATGAGAAATACTAGATTTATGACTGCAGGATTTCTCACAGACTGTTTTATTGCTTAGAGGAATTGCTTTCTCTGTTGGGAAAATCCATCATTAGATGTCTGCCTCAAATGTTTTGTGGGCGGTTTATGCTTTGAGAATGCTAATGCAATCATTGAAACAATAATGATGATTTGAGATAGTGTAATTGTTCCCCTTTCCTTCACTCCAGACACAGAATGAGCTGCAAGTGAAGCTAGGTGTGGGTTTGTAAGGGGACTTGACAGCCAGGACGCGAGTAATTGCAATATCTGGTCTTTGGGTTCTTGCTCCACCTTTTATGTTCACTGCACTTTCCTGGAATAGGTGTTTGATTTCTGCACATACTGGCTGAGAAGGGTTGTTTGGAAGAGAGCAGGATTAGTCACAGTGATGATGACAATTGATTTTGAGGAAGGTCTTTGCTGATGGGTTTTTGACTGGAACCTCTCTAGGTAAAAGTATTGCCTGCCTGTGGGACTGATATCCTCAGGCAAAATATTAGGGGGAGTAACTCTGTGCAGTTCCTAATGAAGCTCAGGCCTCAAAGATGTGAATTTCCCAGACCTGCTGGAATTGAGATGTTTCTAGGCATGCCTGCTGGGTGGGGAAATTTTGGGACCTCCTAAATTTGAGAACCTTAGCATTCCCAGGGTTAGTTGATGTAGGTTGTGAGGATTAAAGTTCTGTTTTGAAACATAAAATATGGGTACCTAAGACTGAACTCTGTGGTGGATCTGTGGCCGAGGTTTGCTGTAGGCACGTGCTCCTGGGGATGCGTTGGAGCGGCTCTGGACAGTGTGGCTCTGCTGTGTGGTGCTGGGCAGCGGGCACTGCCCAGGGGCTCTGCAGCCCCTCAGGCTCTTCTGAGCACTGCTGGGGGAGCCTGGCACCAGGGAACCTGGCTTACCTGCTCTTTCTGTTCCTCCCATGTAATGGTGAACCAGTCCAGCTGGGAGCACTAGGCAATAACTGCAGGAACGTGACTCTTATTGCACCTAAGGGAGAAGTTGCTGTTACGTACACTTTTATTTTCTGTTTATTTGCTCTTCCACTGTGAGTGGAGTATGTGTATGCTTTTGTATTTAAGTGAAGGTAACATCTAAGCTTTCTATTCTAATTTAGTATCGTTTTGCCAGCTCTATGCCAATAGCACATCTCAGCAGAGAAACTGCTTCAGTCAGCAAGGTCTTTCCTTCATGGGTCTGTGTCTATAAAAGAAACAGAAAAGAGAATAGGAGAATGATCTTAGAAACATCATGCTTTGAAGCACCACCATGTAACCTCTAGTGCCTTAGTTTCTCAAATATATTTTCCTACATGTACTCTAGCGATGCTAAAGGCATCTATTTCCTGGAGTGTGGACAGCAGGGTAGAGAAGAAGGTGGGAACCTATCTTTGAATAACTTGCCTATTCCCTTTGCATCCTGCTAGATCACATTTTGCCCCAATGCCTGCTTTTAAGGACCCAGCTGAAGCCCTTGTGTCACTTCACTGCTTCTGTGAAGCCGTATTGTTGCATGGATTAGCATTTCTTTTCATTTTCTACTTTCTGTGTGCAATAGGTGTATTCTGGGTGGAAACATGTGCTACTGGAGAATCACCTGTGATGTATTGGAGTTTCAAATCTTTGTCTGATTTAGCATATTTTTGCTTTTTAATGTAATTCATTTCTGCACTGCTGATCTTATTCTGTATTGAAACAGCACATTTGTGCATGATTCAAGTTCGTTTCTGGAAACCAGTTTCAATAACTTTCATTTATTTAAACTATTAAAATAGTTTCAAGTACAGAGAACAGTACCACTCTCGCTTTCTATTTAAATTGCTGCTCTACCCGTTGAAATAACCTTGAAATAAAGTATCTTGGGTTCTGCTTGACCTGATTCAATATAACACTTAAAAAGTAGAATTACTGAAAAGATAGTCAGATGCATTCCCTATTTGGCTCAGGCTATTGAAATGGGAAGGGTATGAGTTTGCCATGGCTATTAATAAGATATTAATCCAGGGTATATTATATATTGCTTTAAAGTCTTATCGGGAGGACTGGATATCCTTTTGTAATGTGTTCTTTTGCTTTTTCTATACACTGATATTTTGTAGATGAGCCATTGCTCAATATGTGAAGTCTAAATGGCTCTTCTTATATGATCAAGTATGATGTTATTGAATGCCTCACAAAGAGACTGTATCCTCTGCACATTAAGATTGAGTCTGGTGCTTATTACAAAATCCAGACTTTTCAGATGCTAAATACATGCTCTATCTTACAAGCTAAAAATGGTAGACTCCTGACAGTTTTGGGCTGTTGAGGCTAAATGACTCTTATGTCCATCTTTCACTCTTCTGTCCTTCTGGTTGCTGTGTTAGGCCCTAGTTCTTAGCAGTATTAAATATCTCTGTGGATCCAGATGGCTAGAAAGTAGCAATGCCATTACAGTCTCTAATTTTGTGAATCAGGGCTCTTGTTATTTTGACTTTTCCTATAGAATATCACTGTAAAAATATTAGTTTTTAACATGGTGATAGCTTATTTTGTGTATTCAATTTGCTGTAGAAGCTTTCATTGGTTATTTTTAGGCTGTTAAAGTGTGTACTATAGCTTCACACTGCTTAAGTTTGCTTCTACCTTTCTTATTTGTAGGTGGGTTTTCAGATGCACCAAGGAAAGTTTTGGAATCATCCGTATGTACAATTGTTTCTGTGATATCTCCTTCATTCTGTGTAAGTAAATAGTTCCAGAATTTCTTGGTTCATTTCTCCTCTTCTGATGAGAATCTCGTAAGAAAATTGAATGAAAACCAAAAATTAAACTGTGTCTGCTTTTATGAATAGTCTGTCTCTTTGTCCTTTAATTTTTTTATTAATTTATTTTTAAAAGAAGTTATTCTGCACCTGGTTTATCAATTTGTTCACAGTGTGTTGATAACAACTTTATTTACATGGCCTAGTCTCTCTGAGATAATTAAAATGTAAAGGTTCCACTCCTGTTTTCCTGCACTCAGTTCATTCAGTTCAGCACATTGGCAGCAGAGGCACGGTCTAGTCCTTCTCCCTGTCCAGTGTTCAGTTTCTCATGTGTCAAGATAAATAATAATCAGAGAGCTCACACATAGAGGGAGGGAGGTATTGATTGTCGTTACAAGGTTGGATTCTGTCTTAAGGAGTCTAGTTTTGCTCCTTGCTGTCAGAGCACCTAATTGAATTTGGATGGATAAAACTATTTCTAGGCTACATCTGATGCATGATGGTGCACCAGAGCCCTTACTTCTTTAAATAGATAAGCCCTTTGAAATAGGGAACACAAAAAAAGTTAGTGGGGTGACAAGAAAAATGATCTTATTTTGGAAGGAATGCAGATACTCTTTAAAAAAGAAAGAAAAAAGAGAAGGAAAAAGCTAATAAACATGGACAGTGCAACTGTTCATAAAAGAGGTCATGAAAAGCAAACCCGCTTTGATTTAAAAAAAAAAATGTTTAAAGTATGGAAAGTGAGATGTATGCAGATTAGATTGTTCCTGAAAGAGGTATTAAATACAAATGTCACTTGGTGTTACTTGGTTAGGTTATTCACAAAATTGACTGCATAGCTATCTATGTGAACTTGCTGAAAAAGCATGAGAACTCCTTAAACCTTTCCCTAGGCTGCTCCTTTTCCATAAACTTTGTGGTTTCTGCACATGTGGGGAAAAATATTCTTTTGATCCACATCTTAATTCATGCACCAATTCCAGAATGAAGATGAAAAACTTACTTGAATCTGAAGGAAAAAGATATTTCTATTGTAATGTAAGAAAACTTGGTGGAAATACCACTAAGGAGGGGCATAAACAATGTGTAGTAGATGTAGCTGAATACAGAAATAAAAAAATGAAAATAATATTATGTACCTTTCAGGTTTGGGTTGTAGCATTTTCTGGGAATTGCTAATTATGTTGCAGTGATTGTTAATAATGCAAGTTTATAATTAGTACATTAGTACATATTTAATTGTATCCATACAAGTAGGAAATCGGTACAGAGTTGTCAGAACTGACAAACACAGAATTGAAGCTGTGTTGTGAAATGAAATAACCCTTGAATTCAGCCTACAAGTTAAATTGTTTTTGAAAAAGTAGTCAGCAAAAACATGGACTTATTTCATGGATAAACTGGACATTATGTTGACAGAGTCCTTTTTCAAAATGATTTTAAGAACACTGCAAAACCTTCTCCTTTGTGCAAAAGGTGTGAATAAATACGCACCTAACAGTCAACCAAATTTAAGATACGTTGGGAAAAAACAAGTATTCAGATTTTTAATGACCCCAGCCACAGTTATTTAAAGACCCTTCTCCCTGCTGTGGTCTTTGTATCCCTTGTTAGCACATGCAGATTCCAGCTTTTCCTTGTACAGACAGCAGCTAAGGCCACTCCATTGCCTTACCACATTTCCTTTTAAAGATTAGCATGTAAAAGATGGGCAGAAACACATCCCAACATTAACTCTGCATGTGCTGTCTTGTTTCAAAACTGATGGAAAATTAAAAAAAAAGGACCCCAAACCAACAGAAATCCAAGAAAACAAAACCCACCAGCAAATAAATGTTTGGTGACTTCTTTGCTCTCTGTCTCCAAAGAGAGGGTTTCAGCCACATGCCTCACACAGTGGCTGTGTGAGGGTTGCAGAGCAGGCATGGGGAATGAAAATCAGATCTCTTTTGTCTAAGCCAGGTTGTCCTTTCTTCTTTTGAAATGGACCTGCATATCCCTAGCAGTTCAGATACTTCCAGTAATTGTTACAGGTAAAATACTTATTAATTTTCCTATCAACCACCTCTCTCTTTGCTAGTACTCACTTGGACAAGGTGGATTCTCTTTTCTTCATAAATTATGTAGGTGGTCAGTGAGAGAGCAGGGTCATGTGAAGGTGGAGAGAAGCAGGGGACAGTTGTGGAACTGTTTGGCCTGAAGCAGGTATGTGTCTTGATACACAGCTGACAATGTTTCTTGTCCCTTTTCCAGTTTGGACATCTTTGTCTCCTTTGCCACACTCTCTACAGTCTTGAGGAGGCTGGGCAGCAGAGATCTTTAACATCACAGGCATATTTCTCAAAGGCAGCAGTTGAAATGATCTGACATTGAATATGTTTAAGGCTAAATTGTGCATATTTATCTTTAGCTGAAAAGGATCATTAGATTATGCCTATGCTCATATGAAATCGATAGTAACATGTGCAATGAGCCTGTCCTCTCTTTTATGGCATTACAGACTCGAGTATTTTACACATAAATAGGGCAAGATATGAAACAGAGTGCATACTACTTTGAGCTGGGAGACATGGACCATAAATCGGGATATGTGTGCATAATTACAAGGTATCAGAACAAGTCCTGAGGGTATTCTTAGCACTGTAAAATGTTGGATAGACCTGCTTTCCTACAGAACATTATCCTTCCCACTTCTTCACTCCTAGGTACCAGACAGTTCTGTTGGCCAGGTTACTTGAAATGGTAGCAGTGTGATAAATGGCAGTTGCAAGAGTATGTTGTGTTTAATTGCACAACCAGAGTTTAAAACTTCTGATTAAATTGTGGAAAGGCTCTGAACTAATTTTCTGAAAATGTCTCCAGTGTTAAACACTTTCTTAGCTAACATCTAGATGTGAAAATCACAGGCTTGATTTTTTTTCTGCTGATGTGCAATATTTTGGGAAGACAGAATCACAGAATCATTAGGATGGGGAAGTCCTCTGAGGTCCGACCATTAACCAACACTGCCAAGGCCACCACTAAACCATGTCCCTGAGTGCTATATCTACACATCTTTTAAATCCAGGGATGGTGACATAACTGCTTCCTTGGGCAGCCTGTTCTAGTGCTTGGCAACCCTTTCAGTGAAGAATTTTTTCCTAATATCCAATATAAACCTCATCTGGTGCAAATTGAGGCATTTCCTCTCATGCTATTGCTTCTTACCCAGGACTGGCCCCTGCCTTGCTGCAGCCTCTTTTCAGGCAGCTTTGGAGAGTGATAAGGTCTCCCTCAGCCTCCTTTTCTCCAGACTCAACAGCCTCAGCTCCCTCAGCTGTAAATTCTTGGCTGCCACTTCAGGATCTACTTGAAAGCCATCAGTGAATACCTGGTGCTCAGAATCTCTGAGTGACATGGGCCCTTTCACACAGGCAGTGTCTTGGCCAAAATTCTCATTTTGATGCACGTAAAACTACAGCAACAAAAACAATGAGGGAGGAGTGGGATGAATAGAAATGTCCCATCTACTTGTATTGTCCACTTGAGCTGCCATTGTCTGCGGTGACAGGAAGGAGGAGGGTGGAAAACAAACCACAACTGAAATGAGAAAGTGTGAGAAGCATCTCAGTGGTAAGAAAAGCTGTTTTTTTTCCTTTTTCACGTAATGGAAACTTCTGTGCAGCCTGAGAGTGTGTATTCCCCATTGCAGCAGAGTTCACACTTAGGAGTTTAGTTAGAGCTTTTATGTGATTATTGTTCCTAAGAGCAGATTTTAACCCTGCAGTTTAGTCAGCAGTGATGCTTAGATCCAGACAGAAAAGGGGTTGTTTATATTCTTTTTCTGCATTACCTGGCACTAAATCTCTAGCTCGGCTCCCAACATAATGAATCCAGATTCAGTTCTCCCTGGTCGTTCAGCTGTGTTTTTTAAGTCCTGAGCCATCCCCTGTACTATCCTACATTTGCACAAAGCTGAAGCAGGATTCCTACAAGGCCTTAAAAAGCAGTGATCCCATGTAATTTCATACGAGACTAACAAGATCTGTTGAGCTGTCCTGAGCGTCCTTCCTGTCTCGGTGTAAAAAGAAGCACCTTGGGTGGCAGGATGTTCTCAAATGGGTGCAGCAGGTGCAGTGGTAAGAGGGGATGGAGGAACAGAGCTACCACGCTGTCTTCTTTGTCCTTGAGGAAGATAGGAGACGTGAGGTAATAGGTATGAGAGATCTTATCCATTTCATGGAAGAGGATCTGGATGAAAACATTCTGTCGTGCTTTTGCAATGAAACTCTCCACTGCTACTGTAACACCGGTAATCTTCTCCGTGAGATTCTGAATATGACTTGTCATCCCTTTTTTAAATGCTTATTTTTCTGAAAGTGAAGACAGAAATGTCTTTTAATGTGTTTCTATGATTCAAAGGGAAGACCTCTGCACTGATCTAATTTTCTTAAAGCACCTTATTGTGATGTACTGCTAGCTTTTGTGGAGCAACTAACTGTCGTTTAGCTTGATTTAGCTAATTTACTCATATCAATTAATTGGACAACGAGCCACAGGCAGGCTTTGGGTATCTGAAAACCACTACCTTCATCTTGCCCTTTACTGTAGGAGAAAATAGAATATAAAATTTCCTCAAATATTCTAAAAACACATATCTATTTTAATAAAATTAAATTGCCACAATGTTATTTGTCTTTGCTGTTCAATGATATCTTCAAATCAATTTTTACATTCTTTTTCACTTATTTGTACTGCATAAGGATGTTTTCATGTCTTAAAATGGTGGGATGACTCATGATGTCTGAGCATTTGCACCTATTGCTTAAATTGTGCAGCTTTTACTAGTAGTTCTGTGGGTGATATGTGGTAGATAATTTCAAACCAGATTGATAATCATAAAGCTAGTTTGCTGTCATTTCATTCCTTGATAATAGATAAAAGAAATCAAACTCATGATATTCTAGTTACTGCTAAGGATGGCTGGGTGGTTTTTTTTGTTTGTTTGGTTGGTTTTTTTTGTGGCTTGGTAAGGTATTTGGAACATAGCTTAAAATATTTTGATATTAAAGGTGGTATACCAACTAAAGGATACATGAAGCAATATGTGTTCTAAAAGCAGACCTTATCTAGCACTTAAAAATAAATGCAAAGAAAATACTTTGCAAAGGTATTAAACATTTAACAGCCTTAAAAATATATTTTTTAATAACCTCACAAAATAGGCTTTTAGATTAACTTCTGTGCAGTGGTAATGTTCTTCAGAATTTCACATATACTGATAATAGTATCAAAACACCTTTACAGTTCACCTTATGAAGCATTTGGGGAACTTTTTTTATTACGTCTGGTACTTGTAGTTTTATTATTGGTTAGAATTATTACTATTTGACTTGTGCCTGCCTTTTCTTTATGCTCCCACCTAGGTGTATCAGTCAGTTTAGTCATACTAAACTCTACTGATTTTGACAAGATAGAGCTTTCAGCAGCAGTCCAAGATCTCTGGATTTTTCACACTGTGGATGGACTTCCAGGGTGACTGGAGTTCAAGTCCTTGGTGTCTTAGAGATACCTCCTCTGTGAGCAGATGATGTCAAAATGTATGAATCATTTTATATACTGTCATTAATTTCTGAGTCTGAAATATCACACTTCCTATGCAGAAGTGCTGGATCTGTAACTTCTGTGTTTGTTCTTATGACAGGTCTGTTTTTAATGTACAGTTCAAATCTATGCCTAGAGCAAATAAACACACATCTAAAGAAGGTGAGGATTTTCCATATTTGTATTATTCTTATTTATTTCAAGCCATGGAAATCATACGTGTTCTTATCAGGGAAAGCATAGCGGTGAGAAATTTTACATTAGCCCTAAGCTAGAGCTTGAATATTAAGGGTGAATTTTTTAAGGTTTTAATATGCATTAATATGTGTTTTCCAACAATTAGTTGAAACTCTAAGGGTGCATTTTGTGCTGGCCTTGGAGCATATTCCTGAGGGCTCATTATCTTGTCAAAGCTTGTAGGATACAGACCCTGCAGGAGTGATGTTGTTACTCAGTGAGTTAATATGGAGTTAGATTTTATTGCATGGTGATAGGAGGGGAAGGCTACAGTAGATACAGATGGAGATGAAAATGCAAGACCCTGGTTCTAAATTTGTTTTGGAAAAATTGGATTTGTTGCTCTTCAGCTTTCCTTCTGAAAACTCTCTCGTGACTTTATTGTCAGCTGAAGTGTTTATTGACTGAGAAGTGCTTGCATTTTAGTGATGGATATAGTGATCCTGGTAAACACTTTGGGGCTTTTGTGATGCAATATGCTGTGTAAGTGTTTGTGTTGTTTTATGATGGAGTGGGCAGAAGCTTATTTAAATAAAAAGTAGAATAAAACCCACACAGTTTCAGCGGCCATTAGTTTCATTAAAGCTAGTACAAAGATAAGAGTTAAATGATTTGTGGATATATACAAATGTCTTATAGTATAAAAGCCACACAGAATCCAATGCTATTATTGCTGGGAGAAGTGCCAGCATTCTCATTATTTTTAATGACTTCCAAACTGGGCCCTTAGTGACTGATGAGGTAAGCGATTTCAGATGGGAAATGTGATATACTCAGTACTGGAACGTGCTGAACGCCCTCAGTTGTTAGGGGCCATGGCTGTGCTGAGGATACTGTAAGAGGCAGCAGACAAATTGTAGGTTGAAGGTTACTTCTTTAGAAAGAGAAAGAGGAAATTTTTTCTAGGTTGCTGAATAAAATAGAACAATCTAGATGATAAAAGTTGTATGTAATGACACTGCTCATGAAAAAACATTCATCACTGAAGAAAGGTAGATACTAAAGAAGGCAATCTTTGGATTCATCCCAATATTAAAAAAAAAACAGGCACCAAACAAAACCTTCAGTAACTGTTTCTGTTTATTGAAAAAGATAAGCATCTTATGAAGATATGGAGGTCGTTAATAATGAAGTGACTACTGTGAGAGGCTCTTACCTCAGAAGCAGGTGGCCTGCAGTTGCCATGTGCCCGATGTCCCCCTTCTGCACTGCTGGATGTGCTGGAGAGCTGTGCCCCTCAGAAATCCCACCAGCACTCTCCTGGTAGGGAGACAGTGCTTTGGTGACTCCTCCTGTGTGGGAGGGAGTTTGCAGAAGTAGCTTCTCCAAGAGGGAAGGATCCCGGCTGGGAACACCCCTGACTGCCCCTGGGGCTGCCTGGGCATTAAGCGAGAGGTGCGGGTCAGGAACAGTAAATCAGGGACACCACAAATGCTGGAAGCATTTTAATGGTAAAAAAGGGACTTCAGAACCTGGCCTTCTTTTCTTTCACTCTGGCACATATTTTCTGTATGTAGAACAGGAAGCTGGGCAGCCCCTTGTCCCCATCCCCAGGCAGAGAGCCCTAGTCACCTGCTGGCAAGCCTGGGGAGAAGGCATCCCTTACCATCCCTTCTGGCTGGGTGTACCTGCAGAGAAATGGATCCTGATGTGCCAAATATGTTAAAAAAATTAAAGTATTTTCAGTTTCTGAAAGTTGCCTATTGGGACTTCAGGCAATGAAAAATATTGCTTGGTCCAGAGCAGGGAAGTTGCATAGTGCCACTTGTGTGATGATGAAATGTCTGCTTTGGAAGTTTAAATTACCATAAAGATGACCCAGCAATAGCACACAAACCCACAAATCTGGCAAATTTGAAGCAAACACAAAGCAGTGGTTTTTTCTTTTTTCTTTTCTTTTTTCTTTTTATTTTTTTTTTTAATTTTTAAATGATGGAGCTTGCTGCAATGTGATACTTTGAAAGCTAAAAATATACATAGTTTGCAGAGATATTAGATAATTTCATAGAATATTGGTCAACTGATGGTTATTAAAAAAAAAAAGCTGACAGGCAGTCCCTATCTTAGGAAACCCACAAATCACTGGTTGCTCAAATTTCAAGAAATAAATCAGAGGAAGGCTCATGCTCTGTGCCTCTCTTCTGGTCACTCCATTACTGATCACCACAGAAATGGGGCACAGTGCTGACCTCCCCCCAGAGCCAATGCTGCATGCCCACTCCCAGGTCCAAAGGTTATTTGCAGGGTCAAATGTAGATGTGAGAAATTATTATTGTCTCATTTGTATTGCAGCTGGGAGCCTTGCAGTTGTAATCCAAGCTATGAGTGCCCTGGTGGTCCTGCCTGTTTTCAGGCTCCCCAAATGTGGTCCTAGGCCAGAGAAGTGAAGAGCATCTCCCTAAGTAGGCTCTGCAGCTGAGCCACTGCACATGGAGTTGTGGCCAGTGGAAATTCAGGTGAGCACTCTGCTGTATAAATTTTCACTGCCTTCAAGTATAAGTTACTCTACACACAAACTAATGTCTATAATTAAAATGCTCCCTTGAAGTAAATAATTAAATGAGGATTACATTTATGAGCCACAAAGTGACACAGGTGACAGGCTTACTTTAAGTAGGAAAATTAAACTGTAAATTAAAATTAAACCTCTCCATGTAAGTAGGATATTGTGTTAGGTAATTATTTAAGAGTAATAGGTTAGGTGTGTATACTGTATCAAGATACCAAAATCCTAGAGATCTTTAGAAAACAGATTTTCTACTCTTTTTTTTGTATCTGTATTTTTTAAAAATATATTTCCTTTTATAAATGAGAAATAAAAGTCCAAAGTGCATTTTCAATTATTTTTGGCAAAACCGATCATTTTACTGAAGAAGTTTGGTTTAAGTAGTGGTTTTCCTTAATAAGTGTTTTTT